>BHFT01000481.1:0-49463 GCA_004320025.1 Laticauda laticaudata
ATCAGATTTATGCGCGTATAAGCCGACCCCCAAATTTGAAAAAAAAAAAGCATTCTAAAGTCGGCTTATATGCAAGTATATACGGTAGAGGTCAGCTGAGATGGAAAACACATTAAAACAGAGTATAAGCTCTAACATATTTAGAGTTAAAATGAGATTTCAAGGAAACACCCAAACTCCAGTTCTAACTACATTAAGCAATGTAACTCCATCTACTCTGTGTAAACACCTCCAATAGCCCTTGTTTCCAAAGGCTTCCTATCCCTGATATAGATGTACCATCTTTCAGTAACGCATGATTTTATCCCCGAGTGCAACAGGCCTATTTACAACTTCTGATAAATTAACAGTCTGGTTCCAGTTGATAAGTAAAAATAAAATACGGTTTGGGAACTGAAATCAGATAATGTGCAGGAGGAGACAGCCTAAAAGCACACAACTTGTCCATATAGCATTATGTTATTATATCCTAACTAACCCCAATATATATCACACAAACTATAGCTATATACGCATTACTTAATATCTCGTGGGAAAACACTGTTTTTAAAGACACATTTACAAATTCTAGCTTCTGAAAAGGTTTTGAAACTTAGTTTTGAAGTCAGCTGCTTTGCTTGGTTTTCACTTCTGTGCCTGCTCTATGAATCTCTCTGTGTGGAAGAGAGAATGTATTTCAAACTTGAACAAAAGGTTTTGGGGTGGACAAATTGTACAAAATGCATTGAACACTACAGTACAAACTCTACCACTTTTGTACAAGTCTCACATACACATGTATAAGTGTCAGAGCTTCCATCAAGATGTCACGATGTACATTTAATTTTTTTCTGAAATCATGGCTTACATTAGATGCTACTGAATATGCATTTGCTGCTGCCCCGTGACCATATTCTTAAAGACACAGTTGGCAAATAAAATTTCAATTAAAAATCATTTCCTGAAAGAAACTGAAATATTGAGTAATTTTCAAGACATATTTTTTTCTTTGTTTTGAGGCCATTTCTTGAACATTGTTTTGGAACTTCAAAATTTATTCCAGCACTGTTTTGTTCTTGATACTCTCAGAATACCAGTGGAAGAAAAGTTGAACTGTTTTTATAGCATCTTGTTGCTTTCTCTGCTTTCAGAAAAGGAGACCCCTAAAATCTGAATTATTACATCATAAAATTTGTGATAAAAACCGACAAATCTGCCATTCTTTGGTACTAAAGTTAAGCATATATTAAGTATGCTACTTTATACATATTTCTAAGAAGTACTGGTACATATTTGGTATCTAAATATTGCTAAGAATTATTTATCTCATAATCTTAGAAGTGAATGATTCAATTCATCCTTAACAATTTCATTTTCATATGTCCAGTCAAATTATGAAAATATTGAATGTTTAAATGCAGCCTCCTGATTTGAAGTTTTTATAAAAACATCTAACATAACATCTGTTTTCTAAGACAATGGATTATATTTAAAAGAAAACTAAGAGTTTTATGCAGAAGTGAGACTAATTTTTTGAGCACTGTCAGCATAGCAACAGTGATTGTGGCCATGTAACTGTATGACTATAAATCATATCCAAAACAAAAGGAATTTATGACAACAGAAGCATTTTTCCCCTCTTGTGGGGAGGAGGGAGGTTAAGTGTAAGATCTAGACAGGAAATTGTTCTTGTTAAGCTGAAAGATCATGTAATTGTTTATTTGGGAAAACTCTGATTTACCTTAAACTATGTGCAAGGTTGGAATGAGAAGGTCACCATATATTAAATTGCAGTCCAGTAGACAACCAAGGTCAACAGCAAATTTTCTGGAAGTTTTTACTAGAGACCTCAAGCTTTTTGTATCACAAAAATATGGTTAAGATTTCCCCTTGGGGCACCTAACTCCAGAGTATGTAAAGCAAATAAAACAAACCACACAAACCAGAGTGTGTTGAAGGATATTAATTTAAGATCTTATATATTACTGGGTCAGAACAGCAAACCAATGTTGCTTTAAATCTTCCTGTAAAGTCCCTGGTGGGGTCCCACAAAACCTTTGGGCTAGGAAAGCTGGAAAATTGAGTTGACTGGCTAAATTCAGACATGCAGTGGGTGGCCTTGAGCTAACTGTTCTCCCATATTCAGTTTCTCTATAGGGAAGAAAATCAATATAGCTGTTATACAATAGTTGAGAAGTTAAATGGTGGATTTGTACAAGTCATTGCATTAACAGGAAGCTGATAAATTTTGAGGACTCTGTGCTAAAAGTTTAGTATATTTCTTTTTTCCATCTGATAAGAAATATATGCATCACATTTAGAGCTGTATTTTCAGGATAGAACTCAAAAGATGTAATATTTTAAATTGTGAAACACTCCGTGTAAGTCTGTTGGATATTCACACATTTATTTTTACTTTCACATCTCAGCTAAAGCAATATGGTTAAGGTGTATTTTTAAGACATGTGCTTGGAGATTTATCGACTGAAGCACCATACTCCTGTACACTTTGTTTCTAGAGGCCCTGTATTAAAAATCTAGATACCAGTGAGAACCAGGTTCTTCCATTCTAATTTAACATCTTCAGCCTCAAATTATAAAAACAATTCTTTGGGGTACATGGGTCTTATGAAGATTTTATGAGACTATGGGTATTACCATAGTTTAGTCTAATAGTTAAGGCACCAGGCTAGAAACCAGGAGTCTATGAGTTATAATCCTGCTTTAGGCATGAAATCTAGCTGGGTGACTTTGGGCCAGTCTTTCTCAGCCCAACTCACCTCACAGGGTTGTAGAATAGAATAGAATAGAATAGAATAGAATAGAATAGAATAGAATAGAATAGAATAGAATAGAATAGAATAGAATTCTTGTTGTGAGGAAGATTGGAAGAGGAAGGAGTATTGGGTATGTTCCCTCCCTTGAGTTATGTATAAAAAATAATACAGTTGGGATAAAAATATTTAAAAATCATGGTGATCTGAGGCAATTTGTTATGACAAGAGCAGTCAACCAAAAAGCAGCATTTGACCAGGTAAAGCGTCCTTTTCACTGTCCAGTAATTTGGGCTTTTTCTTTCTTGGCTAGGCAGGTATTATGAGTCTGTCACAAGGATGTTGATTTTCAAGAGAATCTCAGGAGCATAATCAAGATACTAAAGGACTGGGATTTGTCTTGGGAAGGAACGTGCCCAATGCATATTGAGACCAGCAGTTTACCCATATTAAGGAACACTAGAGAACAATCCTGCTTTGCAACAGTCAACATTTCTGATTTAAACATTACCTTAGCACACTGGTTCCGATTCATCACAAAAGAGGACAAGTTATTATGGAGTTAGCAGTTGAGGTAGCCACTTAAACCAACTGTCAATTCTTCAGTGCATTTATCCTCCGAAATAGTGTGGCATTCAACTGTAAATCTAATTTGAGATACCGCTTGTTCTTCTATGGGAATCTGTTAAGAACCAATCCTTCCTGACTTCTAATATTAATTTATCTTAAATGTAGTCCTCAACTTACAATCACAATTGAGCATGTTTCCATGTAGTTAAGTGAGTTTTATCCCATTTTACAATCTTTTGCCACATTTGTTAAGTGAATCACAGCAACTGTTAAGTGAATCATGCAGTCATTAAGTGAATCTGGCTTCACCCAATGAATCTGCTTGTTAGCAGCCAGCTGGGTAGGTTACAAATGGTATCACATTTGTACAATTGTCATGAATGCATGCCAGTTGCCAAGCACCCAAATTTTGATCAGGTGACCATGGGGATGTTGCAACAGCCATAAATGTAAAGATCAGTCATAAGTCAATATTTTTAGTGCCATTGTTAACTTTGAATAATCACTAAATGAATGGTTGTCTACGCATTAGCAATAATGATAATTATTGCTAATATAAAAGATCTCAAATTCAGGCCGCTAGGACATTTTAAAGAAATAATACTGCAGAGCATAAAATCTTCGCCCTGGCTCTATGTTATATTCTCTCCGGTTCCATTCATTTCATCTAGACACAACTTTAAATGGGAACACTTTCTGACAATAAAATTATTGTCCAATAAAAATTGGATACAAAGAATACTCATTTCTACTATTATGAAAAAAGACTGGGCACCACATTTAAACAACTGCTGAAGTGGCACATTTTAGAATGGATGCTACTTTAAAAGAATATATGCTTGGGTGTTGAACTGCCTCAGATCTATTAAGGTTCAAAGAGAACCAAGGTTTGCTCACTTTTTATTAACAGGCAATATTTCTCACATAGGGCTATTAGTACAAGGAAAAAGTAGTGAATCTTGTACAAGAATTGATTTTCATAGCAGGTTCCCAGATGTTGAAAACAGCTTGTGCTTTGTACTTTTTCTAGACATACATTATTTGTGCCCAATAGGTTTTCCTAGATAGTAAACCTTGTCTTCTTCCAATTTCTGTGTTCTACAATCACCGAGCTCCAGTCAATTAGATACACATTCCATTTTTTATTGCGATACTAGCTCTTAAAGCATAAAAGATTCTAAAATGGAAAGAACTGAGTCATACGTTGCTGATCAGAGCACTGATGGTAGAAGGTGCAAGAATGAAATTGTGCTCATGCCAACAAATGCACTAAGTTGTTACATGTATCCTGAAAATCAAATACGTATGAGTACAAAAGAGAAACTGAAAATAGGTTGGATGAGATTTATTTTTAATATTTGCCCATACCTGAAAACATATAAACACCAGAACACAGTGTAAGTAGTTCGAATATTTTATAAACTGGTGATATTACAATATCATTCATTAATACTATCAGCATTTTTTTCACAATCAATTACTTCTGTCTTTACAAATATTAGATACCTAAATGTAAAATACAGATGTTTAAAACATTTGTATGTCTTCTTTATGTTGCATATTTATACACATACATATGTGTACACATGCAGATGCTTTGTCATTTATTTTTCTTTTTAATTCTACATTTTTCATTTTGAAAATTGTATGTATGATGTTTGTTCCCACGTGGAAATGGAATTCCAGATCTAAGTTTAGCTACAAAAATTATTCTTCCAAACCTAATCAGGCAAATTCATTATGTTGGAACAGGCAAGTGGGCTTCATTCAATAGGCAAGAAGGCTTGTATTCCACCAACCATTCCTACATTGATCCTAAAACCATTCAGGGCTTTAAATATTAAATAAATAAATGCTCTTTAAATAAAGCAAATCAACCAGGCCACAAATATGAAACCAGTGAATTTTTTTCAATAAGGCTTTGTATATATCTCTGGCTAACGACCTCATTAATAGTATAAATAGGAAACAGTGGTATTATCTCAAAAATATGATAGATTACAAGATGTCTCCCAAGAACAGATATACCAAAGGTCAGTAGCTATAACTTTTGGCAGCAACTCCGGCTTCTCATCCTGACTATATCTGTCCAGCTGAACATTCTTTTCTTACAAAGTCTAATTTTTAAAATATGACATTCTAAATTACTGTAGACTTTAATCAATGACTCTGTGGCTATTATGGTTAAATTTGAAGAAGTAATTAAGCCTCTTAGTTTTACAGTCCAAATTATTAAAATATCCCAAAACGAGGAAAATGTATCTATACAAAAAAATGTATCTGCACAAGCATTTTCACTAACAAAAATCATGTCCAGGCTGGGTAAAACACAGTTAAAACTTTAAATTTAATTGAGATGGAACATAAATCTAAGATAAACATTTCTATCTGAATTTGTTCACATCATGTTTTTCAAAACTCAGCTAAGATTATAGTGACATGTCAAAATATACTTTCTCCTGCTCACACAGCTTTTTTATCAGGCTTAAATTTCTGAGAAAAGAAATATACATTAAAAAAAAAAAGAATTGGGAGAACTTATTCCACTTCATGTCTTGAAAGCTGTAATTAAAATTCAATATTGCACTTTACATATGGATTTTTATTTGAAACTCCTGTCATGACTAAATCTTAAACTTAGCTAGTTTAATAGAGCCCAATAAAACAGCTCTATTGAATTATACCAAGCCACTGTAGCACACCAGGCTGGATACTGTTTATTCCTGAATGCCGTACTAAGTTTTAAACCAACAATATGTGGTTAGCATCCAAGAATATTTATGCACAGCATAGAAACTTTCAAAAGCCACCACCCCTCTTCCTTCAAAGAAAGTGCATACATTTACACCTCAAGTATTTCCCTCCAGTCTGCTATTCCTATTGTCACAGTGTTATGTGCTAACAGATCTGCACACACTTGCCAAATATCACTCACTAGGAACTGAAACACCCCCACAATATGGATCCATTTTAAGAAGTTTTTTTAATTTAGTGTCAGTCTATCCATAAAAGATTATAAGTACATACTCAAATGCAAAAATCTCAATTTTTTATAGTTAATTCTTGTTTATACAGTGAGATAACTTTGTAATATACTGACAGATAAATATAAACATAAATGGACATTCTACTTTATAAATATTAAATAAACCGTAATAATGTGTGTATTGGTAATATAATTATCATATGACTTAGCTATGGGTTGGGCATGTCTATAGCTCTTTTTATGCCTGGCTGCTCCAGCACATCACATAATGTTCCTGAACATCAACAGAAAACTTTGCTATCTTCATGTTTCTTCATCATTTCCTAAAATGATCAAGCTGAATTTCACATCAATCCAGGCATTAACAAGTAGTGTATATGTTAAGATTTAGAGGGGGGGAATTAAAGATACCAATGAGAATATCTGTTTTCCATAATTAACTTTAAGGCCAAAGCCTTGTAACTATTAGATTTACAATACATGATTTAAGATTGATAATTAGCCTTGATTCAATAAAACATATTTATAATGTGCTATTTCCCCACACCTTCTTTTTTATTGTTTTAGAGAAATCAATCTATAGATGAAAAATCATTAATTCCCAAGCTGGAATAATATTCAGACTTCTCTTCCACAGGGAAAAAAATTCTACATGGTTTCAAGTATAAGGCCTATCATACTTGAGCTGCAAAAATCCAAATGAATGCTAAATTCAGCCAGTTTGGCCTTGTGGTGAAGATACCAGGCTAGAAAGCATGAGAGTATGAGTTCAAGTTTTGCCTTAGCCATGAAAGCCAGCTGATGACTTTGGGCTTGTCATTCTCTTTCAACACAACCCGCCTCACAGGATGGTTGTTGCTCTGTGGTAAATAGAAGATGTGTTGGATATGTTCATCGCCTTGAGTTATTTATAGAAGTAATAAAGGTGGGGCACAAGTAAACAAATAAATAAACAGCAACAAGGATGCAGATCCCTTATATCTAGTTGTCCCAGTTTTTTGCAGGCCAAATATGGTACCCTTCAGTTCAGACTGACTGGCACATTTCAAGGAGTTTTTCAAGAATGCACTGATGGGCAAATGTTGCAATTCTATTTTTGTCTGGATATTAAAGGACCCTTAATCCTATAATCTATTTCCTTTTGGTTCCCCAGCCTCTTTGAAATCTCTCTTTAAGGGTTATTTCTTTCATGCCTGAGATTTAGGATGTATTACAGAAGGGCAATTCCTACCTTTATTTCAAAATAGTGTGCATAATTATTTATAAGTAATCTTGAATAGGCCTGAATGCTTTGTATTTTTAAACAAGTATATATAGTGACAAATATATCTATCTCTCCCTTCACAAATATTAACATGGGAGGCAACATAAAAGCCCTGAAACAGAAATGACTGAACTGAGAATTGGCACATCATAACGGATAATTTTATTATCTGTTAACTTTTAATCTTCTACTTCACAATTTTCTTCATTGGCTTTATTGCACTATTTAAACGAGTACTGAGTTGCAAATCAGCAAAACATTTCACAACTGGCAAAAAGCTGAATTTGTTCAACCCTCCTACCAAAAACACATTAGGGTCTGTCATTTAAAAAGTCATTTATTTAAGTGCTCATCACTCGTCTACTATTCTGAGCAGCTATGCAAAGACACATTGGCTGGATCATACCTCACCTTAAACTATAATGTGAACTTTGATTTTGACTTGAGGTCGTTTTAGTAAATTCATTGTGGCTTATCCAACAAACCAGGGATCAGCAAGCTACAGATTACACAGCAACTCCAGCCTTGATAAGGCTTTACACTGCACCTTTTTTTTTTTTATGGATGGCCATATCAACCATAGCAGGCACTTTCTGAATGAGCAGTTTCTCTCATGATGGCCACAGCCTTCCCACACCCTCTACATTTTCACCCTGCATTCAGGCCATAAAAGTTAAAGACTCCTGTCCTGCTTCCACAAATGGAGAAATTATCACCGGTAGCGCTAAAATAAGTGATGATTCCACATAACTTAGAAAGCCACAAAACGTAATGGGGCTGATCAGAAAGACGGATTTAAGAGTGCTTCGAAGAGTAACCCCTCTTGTAGCAGCTCAGCATGTGCAACCATCCAGGCCACTCTTGTTCATCTGCTCCTCCAGCTTTCTGCAGCCTGGGCCCTCTCCCACATACACTACAATTCCCATCAACAAAGCCTCCTGGCACAGTGGCTGGGAATGATGGGCACTGTTGTCCAATAATTCTACAGGACACCAGTTTAAGGAAGGCTGGCCTTAGTATCTTCAAATACTGGAGCCGAAGCCTCTAACAGTTCTAACTGGAGATTGATTTACTTATTCTTAAATTTCCACAGATACCGCAGAATAAGCTGAGCCTTTCTGCACCTAGAGTAAGATGCTCCAACTCCCGAAGGGATCAGCGTTTACTGGCCTTGCCCTATGAGTGTAGGAAAGGGAGGTTTTACTCAACGGCCAGTCACCTTCGGTAGAAAGCAGCGGGTCTATGCTGCCTTTTAAATGATTTTTTAAAAAGAAACCCACCCTGTTCAAAGACCGCCAAGGACCCCCCGTTTTTAAAAAGACGCCCGGGGCGGGTCGTTTCCGCAGCGCTTTGGTTTCCAAACGAGCCGCTTAAATTCGTATCCTCTGAACCGAGCGGGTAAACGAAGGGCAAGAAGCCCTCTGCACTCGAGCAGCGGAATTCTGACCAATAAAGGGGAATATTTGTAGCTCAGGGTTCAGATGAGAGCAGTCCCGGGTGCCCTCTTGAATTTGGGTGTTTTTTTTTTTTACCGACGTGCACTGACCGTTTATCTCGTTTGGATAACGAAACATCTGCAAGAAAAGAACCAAACTCGAGAGAACAACCGGGACCCATTGTTAACTCTCTCTCTCTCTCTCTCTCTCACACACACACACACACACGGTACAGCTTGGCCTGAATCGAGGCGCTTACGTGGGAAAACGCCAGAAGCGCCGAGTCAAGCCCCACTTAAAAGGTCAAAATGGGCGCAAGGAAAAAACGGAGAGGCTCGTGAGAAGCGGCCAGGGACGCCACGCCAGAGGCCACCGGGCCAGTTCGGAAAATGAAAGCGTTTAAGGTTGAGCGCTTTGCAAGCTTGGCAGATTACTACTACTACTACTACTACTACTACTACTACTATTACTACCACCACCCCAAACAACAACAACAAAATAAAATAAAAACACTCCCCTCCCGCAAGTGTATATTCTCTTTCTTTCACACGCAGGCGCGCTCGGCGACCGCTCCTGGGCCAGAACTCAAGCAGCAACCTCCCCTCCGGCAGCCTCCGCTTCCTTGCGAAGAAACCGCGCTTCGTTGCAGCTCACCCTCCCTCCCGCTCGTCGGGCCTCCTCTTCTGGAGAGAGGCGGCCTGGCTGGCTGGCGAGCTAGCTAGCCTAGCCCCTAGGCCCTCCGCCTTCCTTTTCTCTTCCGACCTGCGGCGCCGAGCTGGCAACCGCGCACCGAGCGCTCCCCCCTTCCCGCCCCGCTTGACTCTCGCGCGGCCCCGGCTCTTTACCCCACCCAGAGGGGAAACTCACCTCCTCCTTGTTGGTCCCTCCTGGAGGCCGGCAGGAGTAACGCGCTCCCTTCCCGGCTCCTCCCTCTCGCTCTCCGCCCTGACGCGGAAGGAAGAGCCCGGCGCGGCGGCTCGGTTTTCTTCTTCTGCCTCTTGCGCGCGTCGTGGTTCTTCAGGGCTTCCTTCGCCTGCCCCATTCCCGGTTCATTTACCCCCCCCCTTTTTTTTTTCTCTCCCTCACCTCACCAAAGATTGGGGGGAAAAGGTGCCTCGTGTCCCCAAATNGGGGGGGGGGGGGGGGAGAAGCGAGCTCATGCCTTTGGAAAAGGCGTCGCGCCCCTCCGACCGAACGGCTGTTTTTTTTAAGGCGCGATCTCGTTTTCCCCGGGCTGAATTTCTCAGCTGTGGAGCTGAGAAATTGAAGCTGGAATTGACACTGTTTGGAGTGATTATGAAATAAAACTTGATATTAATGAAATGAAGGCGAGGGGGGGAGGGGGAAAGAGAGAGAGAGAGAGAAAAAAACCTTTTGCATTCACAAGAAAAAAACGCCGGCTGATGGAATAGGAATATTGGCATCTAGAAGCAGCCTTCCTGGACTCTTGAGGACTCATGTATGGTAGTAATACTAGTAATATTAAGCTGGGTTTTATGATGGAATTAGAACTCTTTATTGGCCAAGTGTGGTTAGACACAAAGGGAATTTGTTTCCAGCACATAAGTTCTCAGTGTACATACAAGGGTGATTGTGTTGTATATGGTTATATGAGCAACACTGTTGTGCACAATATAGCAAGGCTTATTTCAAGCACAAGGGAAGAAAATTGTGGTTGTAATGTTAAAAAGCCATCAGGAAAGTTAGGGTCACAGCTTAAAGATGATCGATGCCTAACTTCCTCGGATATCTAGATCATGTTTTCAGTATTATTTTCAAAAAGTCTTAATTTACACTCACAATTTTGATATCTCGAGGGAGACTTCATAACAGTGGTGCAATGTACAGTGGGATTTTACATAAGTGAGTGGTATATTCATGTTTTAATAATAATTTCCCTTTGTGCCTCTGTATCAGAAGGGAGATCTGACTCCAAATTACTTAAATCTCATTAAAACCCTGTGACCAGGTACTGAAAAGTTGCCATAACGTTCCACACCTTTGCTCAAAAACAAGCCTTGTATGTCACAGGCCTTATCCGCAGCCCTCTTTGTTTAGGTCTGTCTTACAAAAATAACTATGCACCAGTATGTTTCTCTTTAAGTTTAAAATTAGCTTTAGATGAAATGGAATTTAATGGGGTCAAATTATCACAACAGTGAGATTGCTATTACATGTAGTTAAGAGTCCTCCTCCCAATAAACCTGACAATCTAAAATCTATTTTAAAAAACTGAAGTAAATAGATTGCAGATTTCTAACAACCCAAGCGGCTTTTATCTGTAAAGATATTACTTTTGATGTATTAGAATAAAGAATAAAGAATTCTTTAGTCATTATTTCACTGTCTTTTTTTATAGAATGTATAAAGTTGCAAGAAATTGTGTGCACTTTATATGGGAAGAAAAGGGAGCTGCTAGATGAAAGTCAGGTTTATCAGCATAGTAATGAACGACTAAATTGGTCAATGAACATGAAAAATCCATGAATTGTGAATATCTCCAGAGCTTTATATTGTCTCCAGTACCAATTTATCATTTAAAATCATGCTGCCAACCATTACCATTATACTCTGAGTATCAGTAGTGTAACTGGGCAAGGCATTGAAGGCTGTGCAGTGAAGTTGAGAAACCCCCTGTGACCCACAAGTTGCCCGCCTCTGCAATAAGAGACGAATCAGCCTATAAAGAGTTCAAATCAATACAATTAATGGGAGGAACATGTATTGCTTGCCACGGCTAACAGAGGTAAGCCACCTTCCCTTTACTGTACTGATGGTGTTCTACCAGTTACATTTTTCAAGGCACTTGCAAGCACAATCAATCAGTGCCCTGGTGAGGCATGCAATAAATGCAGCTGCTAAGTGGGCTTTTTCTCAGGGCTACAATTTTTAAAATTGGGCAGCTATAACTTCTATGCTTAGATATTATCCCAGACTATCCCTATCTGCTGCTTTAAGCAAGAAAAAAAGGTTGTTTACTAGCCCGTCTGATTGCCAGCTACAATTCTTGTCCCCAGAAAGCACATCTGAATATAGACAGTATATCCTAAACTTTGGAAAATTTAGCCTTGAAAATGTCACGAGGCCTGTGACATATGCTCAAAGGGCCACAAGTCTTTCTGGCAGCATTATGAATGACCTAGCCATTGCCAAATTCTTCATTTTTGGAAGGTATGTGCCTGTTCTCTCTAGAAGCTCAACCCACATAAATCTCCAGTGTTTCCTGTTTACTTCGCATGAAGTGGGCTATAGTGTGTGAAAGCATGATATACCACAATCAATGTATTAGTCTATTTGGTGTCACAAAGCCTTTTGTGGATGACAGAAAACAGTGTTCTAATGAGTAATATGCCTCAAAGATGCAGTTGTGTTTAATGCAAAAATGAAATATTCATGGTGACATTTCTGTTTTGTTCTTTCATTAGAGCCATTCAGAACTACTTGGGAACTGCTTTTTTTTTCACAGTATGTTTAAGATTATGCCTTTCTTAACATGACACAAGAAAATTGTTATCAAAGATATTCTATTTTCTGCTTCATCTAAAAACCTTGATTTAAAAAAATCTTCCTCACAATCATGTTCTTCTGTGCTTTCTTCTAGGTTTCTTTTTTAAGTGGAAATGCAAAATTATCATGAGACTGGGATTTATAGGGTTCTTGGTGTTAATTGGCTTAGTTAAAATAAAGATGACTACTTACCCTCATTTCTGTGAATATGTAACAAAGGTTTCCAGTAGACCAGGAGTTTTAGTCCCACCTTAGCCATGTAAGCCACCTGGATGACCTTGGACCAGTCCCCTCTCTCTTAGCCCAATTCATCTCACAGGGTTGTTGTTGTGGCGAAAAATAGGAGGAAGGTGTGTTGGATATCGTTTACTAAATATTTATAAAAATAAAGGCAGGTTATAAATAAATAAAAATAAAGTAAATAATGTATTCTGACTGTTTTACACTTCAGCATATCCTTTATATATCTTTACATTTCTACTGGTAAATATAATAGCCTTAAATGTCAGTAAAGTTGTTAATCTCTTTTATGAGAAATGTTCATACTTTTCTTCTCCATTCAAAGCACTTCCTGCTTTATTTTGAGAAAGCTAATAGCTGCAACTCCCAGGAAAATTAAACTTTGGACATTTAAGAGGAAACTGTAGCCATAAGCATCTCTTGAGGTACCTTTGAATGAAATACCATTTTTTTTCTAATTGGCCATCAGGCTAGAGACAGATATTGTAACATTTTCTTTGGAATATTTTTCTACTTCTGTTAATTTGCATACCAATGAAATAAAAAGGCACTTCCTGCCAGTAATTAGCTGGACTCCTGAATTTAAAGAAAGCAAGGGCTACAACATGAGGGTAAAGAGAGATAGTACCAAGGAAGCTGCAGAAAGCAGCCACTCCTCTTGCACTCAGAAAATGCCTTGGGTTTTGAATTTTAAGTTGGCAACACTTTTATTTTATGTGACAAGAATTAGCTATTTTCCTGGTCTAACAAGTATTCCCTTAATGAGTGCTTTAAGTACTTTTGTCACTGCAAAACCGGATCTGTTCTAAATCCAGCTAGGCTGCTCTGGAGATGGATGATTGTTCTCTCCTAAATTACAAAAGTTTAGGCATTCATGAATTTCATAGCCTAATGTACCCCTATTCCAGCCAGAACAAGGCAGCCAAAACTTGAGGTTCTCTAGATAAGTTCACTTATCTAGAGTATGAAGAACTTGATATATACTCTGAAACCACAGTGGACTCAGACTGAAATTCAATTAAAGCATTTGTGATTTTTTTCCCCCCCAAAGAAACATGCATCTATGGAGGGGGATCATTCTGGGTCACTGGATTTCATAATGACATATGGATCAGGTATAGAGTATGAGACTCTTGGTAAGCCGTCCAGAGTCACCCTTTAGTGAGATGGGTGGCAACCAATTTAATAAATAAAATAGCAATAGCACTTAGACTTATGTACTGTTCCATAGTGCTGTACAGCATTCTCTCATTGGTTTACAATGTCAGCATATTGCCCCCAACCATCTTGAATCCTCATTTTACCGACTTCAGAATGGTAGAAGACTGAGTCAATCTGCAACTGTAGGCAAGGGGAGTGTGGGAGAAATTTTGTCAGATGCCCACTTTCTCCCTAAAGCCCATGGGCCTTGGTTTTGCTTGTACAAGTTCTACTGATAGGGACCTTTGTTCTCGTTTAATTTCTTGAAACTAGCTAAATAGCTACAATATTTGGTGGATTGAGAGTGTTAAGGATGGGAAACAGTCACCCACACACATACAATTATCAAATAACATTAAACTGAAAATACAAAACTATTTTGACCAATAACATACAGTATTTAAAGGGTATTATAGAACAGGGTGTTTTGGAGAAGGGGTGACATTGAATGGGACGTTTCCAAGAAGCCTTGTGTTTCCTTTTTGATCCCTAATTTTGGAAGGAAGATAAAACACCAAAAGTTAACCATTTTTCACTCAGGTTGGGTAGTGCAATTTTGAGCTGCTTGATGGATACATGACTGTCATAGCCTGTGCACTCTTCTGCTAATACAAAAAATATATTTCTTCCCCATCATATTTCATCATGAAATAAGTGTATGTAAGATTCCAAATGGATAATAATACTCATTGGGATTTCCACAATGTTTCAAAGCAATAATGTATTGCAAACTTTTCTTAAAAGATGAGTATGAGCATTGCTGGGTTAATGAGGGTTAAGATTAGGGTTGAAATTCCTGTGTTCATTATGCATTCAACTTTTAATAAACTTATATTCTGAAGGATGACTGTCATATAAAGAGCTGCATTGTAAGTAGAATCGAGATTACAGCTAAATCTATTTTATAGCACTTATGTGTGGGAAAGGAATTTCAGAAACTCAAAGTCTCATAGAAGAACTTCCTGTTCCTTCCAATTGTTAATGACAATTACGAAGATTTCATAGTTTTATAGCATGTTACACACATGAAAATACTTATAGTTTGTGGAGTAGTCAAGGTTCGAAAACGTAGTTGATCTTTTAACATAGAAGACTTCTGATTCATAATTTTGCACTGATGTACTGAAAGAATAATGTATCCCAGCACAGTAAAACCTCAATTTAATGGACACATGAGATGGAGGGAAAGGAGTACCTATTAAAATAAAAAGACTATTAAATGGCAAATGTGATTTTTTTTTAGCCCCTCAAAAATGGGAAAAAACATCATTACTGTATTACAACTTAACTCATCTTCAGTACGTTTCAGTGAGAAAATTAACTTTTATGAAAAGTTTCATGAATAAGTTTGAAGAAAGTGAGTCTTGAAGAAAGTAACTGAGTCTTGTAAAATACCTTGCTTCTGTTTGATTATCTGTTGAATGACATGTAAGTAGTGTAATAACACTGAGGTTCACTGAGGCAGGTCCTCCTCATTCTTGCCCCTTTTATCCTCCATACCATACCCAATCTCATTCTCTACCATGATTAGGCAGAAAGAATCACCTTCATCCTTCTCTCACCAATGAAAAACAATTGATGGGTTTTTGACAGTTTGCTTTATGGTTCCATGGCAAACACTGATTTCATATCCTTCAAACTTCATGTCCACACGCATGTTATAACGCAGGGAGCTTTTTTCCCAGTCATTTGCAAACATGGACTTTTTTTATTACTTTCCAAGTTTTAGGAAAGTTGAAGATTGCTGACATCTGTTTTTAAGTTTTAAGTACTTAAAATTTAAGTACATTTTATAATGTACATTGTCCTCTTGTCTCTCTTTATCATATTCATCCTCCGGTGTAACTATCATTTCATCCAAAATATTTTCCTGTGCAGTCTTTCAGTTGCCAAAATGACTATTTGGTCCATGGGCTGCATGCTGAATATTACAGGTGTTTTTTTTTTCGTTTGCAAACATGTACTCAAGCCTTCTTTGTTCTGTGTTGTTTTTTATCCTGGTGGATGAGCAGGAGCACTCCCAAGAGTTAGGATATTATAATCAGCTCATTTTGATATCTTCTGACTTTTGGCATACTGGAGAACCAGCCTTGTAAAAGTGTTGATGTACACCACCTCTTCTGTGAATTAAAATACGTAACTGGCAGTTGATGTGTGATGCCTTTTGACATTCTTGGACAATGCGACTTGCCAACTATGACTATATTAATCTTTGCAACCCATCAGCACAAAGTAAAGTTGAGATCATCTCCATGCCAATCTTTTGCCCTGTTCTTGCTGTTTCATGCTTAAATGTCTGAGTTCTCTTAGGAACTGAGTGTCAGAAGAAGTCAGTCTTGTTGGCACTGTAAATTTGTGACAGTATGAGACATTCATCATAGATTAGTTTCTGTAGAACCATTTCCCGAATGGTTCTCTCTTCTTTGGCACATTAAAAACTTTGTTGAAGGTTCATTTGTTAGCAGTTCCATGGTACTCACACAATTGCCAACACCATTCATCACTGGCTTTGAAACTTAACATTCAAGAGGTTAGCTATTATATTAACTTATCATAACTCTGCTCCATAGACATAACACTACAAGAACATTGTCAAAGATACTACTTTATTACTCCAGCATCAAGTGGTGTTTTTGCACCCTTTTGTTTTCTTGTCCCAACTTCAGCAATTTTAGTGGTAGCCTTTTGTTTTGTAATATCTGGCATGGTGCTCTAGGCAATCCTAATTCTAATTTTTCAGCCAAGTCATATTTTGACTTTACATTCAGATTTATTCTTTTCCTGGTCCCCTTTGAATACATGAAGCTTTAATATAGTATTTATGGAATATTTACAAACAATACAAATACCAATAGTCAAAAAAAGTTATCACTTGTAAAAGATGCAGACAATGCCACTAGCTGTATGAGACAGTAATGCGCAGAAGATTTAATCCTCTGAGGACACACAGAAGTTGCTACTACTTACTAAGACATTCAATAATGTCCTTTGGGAGTGAATTCCAAATTCAGATTGCATTCGTTGTACAGAATTTTTTTTAATATGAGTTTATAACACTGAGGTTTTCTAGCATTATGCGCTATGGGCCATGAAAAATATTTTGTTATTGTTGCATTAAACCTAATTCCAGTTTTACTCCTTCCCCAGTGTACAAGATTAAATAAGACTTTTCAGCTTTTCATTTCCAACCATTTGTAATGTGTTATATCTGTCAGCTATCTTATTTCTGAACTGAAAGTGTTGTGCAGAGGTTTAAAAATATTTATGCAATCTCATGCATGCTATGAAGGCTGACATAAGCACTGTTACACACAAAGAAAGATGGGGGAACTTGCTTTATTGCAGTATTACAAATACCATCTTCCTGTACCATTTAAATTTTTCCTTACAACTTTGTTGCTAGTGATGGTTTATATATTGTATTTAAGAACCACCTATCTCCCTCACGGAAGGACTCTTGGCATGAACTTGGCATGCAGACAGTTGGGATGTAAGCAGTGAGGCAAGCACTTTTTAAAATATGATATCAGTTTCCCCAACCTTGTGCCCTGCTTGTATACTGGAAGTACAGTTCGCAGAATCCCCAACCAGCATTTCAAGCACACTAGTTTCCATTTGAATTTGTTTCTTTTCTTTAAAGGCAGTTCGGGTTGGGACTATTCTTTTATTTAGGAATACCTCACGCTACCCATACTCTTTCAAAAGGCAACAAAGCTGAAGCATTTTTATAACATGTATGGTAGACCAGTCTATAGATAATTTATTAAATAGCCAGATGATTATCTTCTAATCATCTGGTCATTGATAGCCAATTGTGATTATTCCTCTGTTTCAGTTAAACTGATTTGCTAATTTTATATAATTTATTTATGTTTCAGTGCCTTTGAATCTAGATTGACTCCTGGAGACAGCAGTTTTTAGAAGTGGTTTTCCATTGCCTGCTTCATAGGGTTGAGAAAGAGTGACTGGCCCAAGTTCACCCACCTGGCTCCATACCAACAGTGGAAGTGGAACTCATAATATCCCAGTTTCTAGCCTGTTGCCAACTGCTACACTAGATTGCTTGTCTTGTGCAAATAATAATAATGTCAAAGCAATTTAAAGGACAGTTTTTTGTCTCCAGTGTTTACTTTTGGTTTCTGGCAAAAAAAAAATCCATTGTAGATAATGGATTTGCTTAATGACCACCATAGAAAAGGTTGTAAAATCAGACACATCATTTAACAGCATAATTTATGACTTTAATTCCCAGTTATAATTCAATTACAGATATAAGTCAATAACTTCCTATACAGAGCCAGGATATTCTTGGATATCTTATTGCAGCTACTCTTTCCCTGTCTAAAAACACAGAACCCTACCTGTTCCATCCTAAATATTAGTGGAGTTAATTTTAGCCCATTATTGGATTAGCCTTGGCATTTCATTTTGCTATTAACTATGAAATGCTTTATTCTTTCAGATAATTCAAAAATAAGTCACTCTTGAGTCCACTGGGGCTTTCTCCTTAGTTAACTTGGCATAGGACTGCAGCTGTAATTTAATATTTCTGAATGTCTTTGACAGTAGTATAAAAACATTTGCAGTGCATTTTTTTAACTTTTAATGGCTGCTTATAATAATTGAAACATTATGGGAGACAACAAGGAAAACAAACAGCTGCAAAGATGGCAAAAGTTTGCTTAGAACTGGGCTCCTGAATTGCCCTCCATGTAACTGATGCCTCCGCGATTAGCTGATCTCCAGATCTACAGCTGCAAAGAACAACACAGCAGTACTGAAATGCATTTCATTCCATCTAGCTTTCTGTCACTTTTTTTATTTGACTATTCTTTTTTTTAATTTTACTATTCTTGATGTAGGGTCCAAGCAAAGGTGAGGTGGAGGAGGAAAATAGGGCAATGAAAGGTTAGTATTGATCTGTAATATGTAATATTGGTACATTTTATTTTGGTGTTCATTTTGATTTTGGGTATAAGCAGAGAACATTCTAAGGTACTCCTAAAAAAATAATTGCAAGACTATGCTATCCTGTAGTAAGTTTTATGGAGACATTATGTATAACAATTGCACACTCAACCATCATCTAATTAAAGGTTTTGAACATTTTGAAATTTGGTTTTATTTCCATGAGATAGATTACAGAATTGTCCTAGAGGATCTCTGGCATTTTCAAGTATTCTTTTTAAAACGGTGATAAAATGTTCAAAATTACAAGAAATCTGAACGCTCCCCCCCCCTTGTATATCCCACTGAACTATAAAGTAACAAACCACATTTTATCAGAGTATGTTATATGAAGCTTGCCTGTGAGGTTAGTTTAGAGAGTGATGCAAAATCACACTTAACCAAGGTTAAATACATTTGCAAACCTAGCAAGATTTTTTTAAAAAAATTAGAAAATAGTCATTCTTGAGTTTTAATGTCCAAATTCAACACTGTGAAAATCTTCCATCATGTCAGTCTATTCACACAAACCATTCTATAGAGATATTTATAGAGAGCTAATAATAATTCCCATTACCTCTGTTCATGCTAACCCTAGAAAGTGAAGAAACATACAAAGGATGCATGAGAATTCAAGAACTAAGACTGAACACCTTAAAGATAAATCATATATCATTCAGACTCATGAACATTAGGTGTAGTGTTCATTCAATGGACCAACTGCTGTACAATTGCTTTTGTATTGTTTTGTTTCTTTCATATATTGGGACCAGTGGGGGGGGTTCCACATTATTTTTCCTACTGATTCTATGAGAGCTTTGTGTGCACATGCAGGGCTCAAAAACTGCCCTCTTTGTCAGCAGTGGCGAGCTGAGCTGTTTTTAGGAGGGAATATAGGAGAGGTAATGGCGGGGAGGGGGCAGGTAAGTGGAGCCAGCTAGAGGTAGTATTTGCCAGTTCTCTGAACTACTCAAAATTTCTGCAACCGGTATGCCAGAACCATTTTGAACCATTCCGAACAGGCTGAATACCAATTCTGATCGGGACTTATGTGCTGCTCCAATCAGAAACTATTCGAAGAAAAATCAGGAACACCAGGCAGTTTAAGAGCAGTGCTGACTCTTGGGAAAAAGTAGACTCTATATGTACTTCTTAACCTCTGTTTTCTTAACCTTTGTTCGCACTGTCAGGAAATTTCTTCTTAGTGCTTCCCTCCTTGATTAGTTTCCACCCATTATTTCTTGCCTTGCCTTCTGGTGCTTTGGAAAATAGGATGACCCCCCCCCCTTCTTTGTGGCAGTCTTTGGAAGATTCATATTGACTGTCACCCCAGTCCTTCATTTCACCAGACTACGCATACCCAATTCTTTCAACAGTTCTTCATATGTTTAAGCCTCCAGTCCAGTAGTGGTATTCTACCGGTTTTGGCCCAGTTCAGCTGAACTGGTAGCTCCAAGGATCATCTGTGGCCCTCACGCCTGCCCCAGCTCTATACTGACCTTTTTTTTCTGGTTTTGAAGCTCAGCTGCTTCGTGCGGCATAGTGGATTGCCATGCGTCCGCTGTTGAAAACACAAGGAGAGTGCAGGATTGCAGGAGGTCAGTAGCAAACCCTCCATGCACGTGTGAAGTGCACATGTGCACGCAAAGCACACCCACCAAGCCAGTGGTAAATTTCAAATTTGAAACCCACCACTGCTCCAGTCCCCTAATCATCTTTGTTCCTCTTCTCTGCACTCTTTCCAAAGTCTCAACATCTTTTTTACATCGTGGCAACAAAAACTGGATGGATTTTGTGATGAATATGTAGCTTTGGCATCCTTCCAGGCAGTCAAACTCCTACACATGACTATTCTATGCACTGAGGCTATACTTATTTGAATGAAACTGTGCAATAATTCTGATCAACTCAGGGCATATCGGTGATTATAATAAAAATGACAGTTTTCATCCAAGTTGTGCAATTGTGATAAAGCGCACTTCTGCACTTTCTGTGTCATTTTGGGTCTTTATAATCAAATTATTTGGCAAGTGAGTGGAGCTGCTGTTCCAGAAATTTTCTTCTTGTAGATTCCACCTCAGATGATCACATGGTTTGGCTTATGTTTCCCCAAAAGAATATGTGTGTGTGTGTGTGTGTATCTGAAGATTTTATAAAATCATATTTTTCTAAGTATGAATTTTTCTTTCCAAGTTATGTATGTAACCATTTTTGGTTAGCTTACCAGCAGCCTTTTCAAAACTTTGTTGCAGACTGCCACATTAAAAAAAAGTAAGATGAAAAATATGAGGAGAGGAAACATGGATCAGAAACCATGTAAGTGCTTGGAGAGCCAGCTTTAGGGAGGGTAGGGGAAAGAAAGGAAATGCAAAAATAAACAGAGTGAGGGCCATAAGGAATTGGAGTCATAAATAGAACTTAAACCGTATAAGTGAACCACAAAAACTGTTTCCATCCCATCACAGGAGTCTTCCCTTTAAAGTACTTTCAAGGTTACAAGAAACCTTGATCGTTTTGGAAAAAAAAGAGAGAGGGAGAGAATGTCTTCAATTGTGGTAAGCTTTCAAGCAGAGATGCCAGCGAGGATCACCATTATTCCAACAGTAAGAAGCAACAGCTGCTCTTTTATTTAAACCCAGTGCATTTTGAGAAAATAGATCATTTTATAGATCATCAGGAATTTGACAATCCATAAAAAGACTAATTTTAGAAAATCTAGTTCCACACAAGGCAATCATTTTTGGCTGTTGGGTACAATTATAGTAGAAGGGTCTCAAGATAAAGTACTCCATGAAGGAATAGAAGCAGAGTCTGCAAAACGTCAGTGAACGAAGTCCATTAGTAATGCCAACACTTCTGTGGTTTGTCTGAGCAGAACAAGAGATGTACACGTCGGCCTTGACTTACGCTCACAGTTGACCCCAAAATTGTTAAGTGATTTTTGCCTCATTTTGCAATCTTTCTTGCCACGGTTGTTAAGTAAATCACTGCAGTTATTAAGTTAGCAATATGGCTGTTAAGGGAGTGTGGCTTTCCCACTGCCTTTGTTTGTCAGAAGGTCACAAAAGGTCACATGACACTGGGCCACTGCAACCGTCATAAATACATGCCAGTTTCCAAGCCTCTGAATTTTGATTACATCACCACAGGGATGCTGCAATGGTCATAAGTCACTTACTTCAGTGCCATTGTAACTTTGAATAGTCACTAAACGAATGCTTGTAAGTTGAGGACTCCCTGCCCATATGTTGAACCATTCTGATTTTCTTTGCTTCTACCTAACTATTATTGCTGGAATAGCATTATTACTGCAATGTGAGTAGGAGTCAATAATCTGGTATTGCTGTATTAACAACTATCCTTTTCAAACTAGTTCAACTCCACTTCGGAGTTTTTTTTTAATCTGTTCTGCCCAACATTTGAAGAAGGACTCAAAAGAAATTTGAGCTGAGACTGGCCGTGAGAGTGAGGATGAATTAAGTCCCATGAATATAGTTTGAAGGAGTTGGAATGTGTAGCCTTGAGAAGAATAGATTGCACAGAAATGATAGTGCTCTTCAAATATCTGTCACTGAAGTATGCAGCGCATGGTATAATAAATTTAAGTTAGAGAAAGTTGGAGGGGGGGAGCTGCTTCCTGGCAATTAAACCATTTCAATAAGAAATCAGTTTTCCAGTATTTCTCTTCACTGGAGTTGTTCAAGGAGAGACTATATTGCCGTTTGTCTGAGATGCTTTTATTTAGATTTTACAGAGAAGAGATTTCTGCATTGCCATCCTCAGAATTTGTAGATCCATGGGTTCTTCCCATTAGTGACTGCCCCTTTCTTCCCCTCCATTCCCCCCCCCCTCTTTTATATCTTCAAGGGAAATCTAAATCTCTTGGAGCAAACTTTGCTCAATGCCCTTGAGGCTTTAGAATTATTAATCTCAGTATTGATAACAAGAGGCAGCCCGTGGATTATTTGTAAGAGTTATAAGAAGTTTCAATGTTGAAAAAAACAGAGGCAACACTAGGAGACAATTGAAAGGCCAGAAACTCAAATATGAAGAAAAATACCAGGGCATAGTATCAAGAGCCAGGAAAACAGGATATAACCATAACAACTAAGTTCAGGCTAACTATTGACTCAACGTTGATTAGCTGGAAAGTAGAAAAAAGAATTTTTTATGTTCTTTTAAGAACATAAAAAGAAATTTTTATGTTCTTTTTTTCAGCACTACATCTAGCTCCAGCTATTGGTCATCACAGACTGTACCCTTAAGCAAAGCTTTAATTCTCACTAAGATAGTTACCCCCAAGGAGAGGTAGGCTTTTCCACACATGATAGCTGATAAAGGAGAATTATTTGTAGCTCAAGGTTGAAATGAGGGCTCCTTGTATTCTCTGAGCTTGGTTGTTTCATTACCCAAACTAGGTAACATCATCAGTGCTAGGGTTCACACATGACAGCTAGTTTATGAGACTAAGTAGATATTAGCCTCCTTTTTAAAGCAGCTTTTGTCCCTGCCATATTTATTCATATAGGGATCCCTATTTGGATTTGCCTTCCTACAATTTCTAGTTTGAATTCCTCTATGACCTCAGATACAGGACTTTGAATCATGAGCAGAGGTGGTATTCAGTAGGTTCTGATCAGTTCTGGAGAACCGGTAGTGGAAATTTTGAGTAGTTCAGAGAACCAGCAAACGCCACCTCTGACTGGCCCTGCCCCCATCTATTCTCTACCTCCCGAGTCCCAGCTGATCGGCTGGGTCTTCTTTTGTTGCCCTGCACAGGAGAACGGAGCTGGAAAGCAGATTAGTGGAGTGGGGATTTTGCAGTATCCTTCCCCTTGAGTGGGGTAGGAATGGAGATTTTACAGTATCCTTCCTCTGCCACACCACCAAGCCACGCCTACCAAGCCGTACCACACAGAACCAGTAGTAAAAATTTTTGAATCTCACCACTGATCATGAGGACATTTGGCGCAGATCTGTTGCTTCCAAGGAACCTAGATCTCCATAATTCCAGTGTAGATTTGAAAGTTTTTTTGAATTGCTCCTCTAAGACAGTGACCCCCCAACCTTTTGGGCACCATCATGGAGAAAGGTTTTTCTGTGGGCTGGAGGGGGCGTGTTTTTGCATGCTGCCTGAATCCATGGTAGGGCTTTGCTTGTTTGCACGGCCCAGTTTCTGGCATGCTGTGGACCAGCGCTGATCCACAGACCAGAGGTTGGGAACCCCTGATCGAGGATATCTAAAATGTGTGGCTTTGCTTAAATAAAGACTTCTCTACAGGATGTATGATACCTGCATGGTAACCTTCTTGGTTACAGTGTTGAATTGACCACTTTTCTGATTTGTAACCAATAACCATTTTTTCAGATATTAATAGTTCATTTGAGCAATATTTTTTTTTGGGGGGGGGGAGAAATGGTCCAAAAATTGNGAGCAATATTTTTTTTTGGGGGGGGGGAGAAATGGTCCAAAAATTGCAGGAATTTCCCAAAGAACAAACATCTAGATATAGCCAAGTATACTGAAATGAGCAGCTACATTAGTTAATTTTAAAAAGTTGCAGTATATCAAATACAGAATGGTTGAAACTACTGCATATATGCACCGAGATATTCACATGAAATGTTGATACCACTTACTCAGAGTGATATTCAGAGGTCATGGTAAATGAAATACCTGGAACACAGGAAATTAAATTCTACAGTTCAACAAATACAGTTTGTGAATAGATAGCTTCTAAGTTTTCCCACAGCACAATAAAAACAGTCAAGCAAATGTTAAGATGATTTAGGGTAACTAAACATTACCTCTGCAATTTGTCATTCTAGATAATTGGAATCAAATGGAAGGAAAGAGGAGATGGATAACAACAAAAATATCTACATAAATTTCCTTATATACCATTAAAGCTTTCTATCAAAACACTGCTGTAGATTTAGACTTGGTTGCAAGCCAGTTTATGAGGCTAAGCACATATTAGCTTCCTTTTTAAGACAAATTTTTCCTTGTCATATTTATTAACTTCATACAGGGATCATGTTACCCCCTCCTTCCCATTAAAATAAGAAAGCTGAAATCTTACATTATGGTTTGATCTACTTCATCTCAAAATCCAGGCTTCTGTCATTTCTCACTCAAAAGAACATAAGCAGAAAGAAATGTATTTGCTGTGTTCAATCGACATCCCTCCAAAATGCATCACATCCCTAAGGACTCATTTATTCAGTCCATGTTTTACTTTTTTGCCAAGCAGACTTGATGATAAAGTCCATTCATTTGGGATTCCCATAGGTTCACCTAATGATTCATCCTCTTCTACATAGTGGAATTAAGATTTGACGGAAAGTAGAATATAAATCAGAAATGGCCAGTCCATTTTATGCAGATTTTAACACTTTTCCTTTTGCATACATTTGCTTGGTGTTCCAGATTAAAGAGTCAGATCAAAGTGATTGAATGAAATTCAGATGCTTCTGCATCAATGTGAACAACTTCTGTCCATGGACAGAATTTTTTTTCCTGCATCAATTTGAAATTAGGCCTGATTCAATTCTTCAGTTGAGTCAATCACCCTCAGCCCACCTCTCCTCACGGGGCTGTTGTGGGGAAAATTGGAGGAGGAAGGTGCCTTGAATTGTTTGTGAAAATAATAAAGGCAGGATATAAATGAAATGAATGCATGCATGCATGTTTTTAAGACTTCCTTTAAGACCAACCTCCCCCCCCAGGTAGTTTTACATAATTTAAAAAAATCAAATAATTAGAAAGCAACAATTAATAGACTCCACATACCCCAAAGATAACAAAAAGTGTCTTTTCCCAAAAACATCATATCTCAGAACTGCCTAAGACTTGGGCATTCCAGATTCTGCAAATGTTTTGTAAGAAACTCTCAGCCTCAGATTGTACAACTGGGATGACAATAGTCTATTTCATGTATGCCAGAAATACATCTTTCTACTCTGGAATACTGCAGGAAAAAGTTGGCGTGAACATGAAGTGGTTTGCCCTGGTAAAGATTGCTTGATTTTATATGATACCCTCTTTCTGAGCAAATGCCAAATCTGCCCTCTGGCCGCCAAAGATTGGATGCGCCTTCCTGTATCTGGTTCTCTATTCTTGGCGTGGAAATTAACCTTTACTGTATGGCCTTGGGCTATGGAATATAAAATGGTCTTTCTCAAGCTATTCATAAACTCTTTTGATCATCTCCTCTCATCAAGAACTGCTGCATTTCCTGACTTTCAGCTCAGGAGTGAAGAACCTCTATCCTTCTAATGTTACTAAGTCTCAGCAAAATTCCTCTCGGGACAAGCTGGCTGGGAAATGTAGCTCAGCAGCCCATAGAGGAACACACAGGTTTCCTGCCCTCGTGAAGATGCTTCTAAATGAAACTTTTACTGTGATATGAGCCTGCCTTGATCTTTTGAAACTTCCCAAGTTTTTCCACTGCTGCTTTTGTCTTTTTTAATTTCCCTACTGCCTCCCACTCCCATGAAGGAAATATCTCTCTCCCTGCTTCCTGTTACTTTCAAGAAAAGACTGCTAACTATCCAGTACAAAAGGCAATTAAGAGGTTTTTCCATTTCTTATGATTATCTACCTAACTAACTCTGGAATTTGCATTTAACACTCAGACTACAGAAGAAGGAGTGGGGAGGACATATTTTTGAGGGCTCTTTTTCCTCTAAGAAGAAGCTATTTTTGGTTGTTTTAAAGAAAAATTATCAAATTTATGCAGTGGTAAAAGTGGCATTTCCTCCACTACTGCAGCCTCCTTTTTTTGAACATCAATCCAATTGTGACCAGTTTTCATTGACATAATAGGATAAAGACATACTTTGTTTATAGTACGTATCATGGCTATGGTTTCAAAAAGCTTCCAAATAATAAAAACCCTGCAAACATCAATGATGGGAATAGGTGGGAATACAAGTTGCTTCTGAATCTAACTAACAATATGCGGCTTCATTTTCTACATCAGGGGTGTCAAACTCCCAACGTCATGGCAGCATCATGTGATGTATCAGGACTTTTCTCCCCTTCGCTAAACTGGGCGGGGGTGGGGTCAGCACTGATGTATCTGGCCCGCGGGCCGTGAGTTTGACACCCCTGTTCTACATCCAACATAGGGATTCAGGTGACATCATAATTTCAGTCTTGTCCACAAATTTAGGAAATCCATCTTTTGAAATGGAAAAGATTCCTTTTTTAGGAGAGATTTGGACTTCTTGGATTACAGCAGGTTAGACGTCATATGCAGTTGTGAACTTTAAACATGGGTGAGGAAAATTCCTACTCAAAGACCAAGCTTGAATATCATGGCGAAGCTATTTTCTATGAAAGTGCAAAATATTTCAGTCTGCAAGCCTGATTTGATAGCCTCAATTCCCCTGACCTTATAGAAGTTTAGATCAGCTTGAGCAGGGGTGTGAAACTCACGTTATCATATTATCATCACATGATGTATCACAACTTTTCCCCCCTTTGCTAAACCAGGGTGGGCGTGGCCAGCATGTGATATATCCGGCCCACAGGCTGAGAGTTTGACATCCCTGAGGTAGAGACTGGGATGTCAACCAGAAAGTTGGCGTGATGGGGTTAGTCATTCACTAGAGTTGCTACCAGTGTAGCAGTTGAAAAGCATGCAAATGCAAATAAATAAATAGGTACCACTTCAGTGGAAAGATAACAGAATTCCATGCAACTTGGCATATATTCATGTTGACACATGATCATGCAAGAATTTTCGGACAATGCTTGTTTCTTTTGCTAAAAAATGGAAATGAGCACTACCCCTTAGAGTCGGAAATGACTGGACAGGGGAAACCTTTACCTTTTCAAGACTAATAAAATATGAATTCTGAAGCCCGTGAGATTTGTCTGCAGGTGGTGGTGGTAATGTTGATGATAACATTCCCTGATTTACAACAAAACACCAATCATGGTTGCATGGCATCTTGTAGATGCAGATCAGTTAAACCATTTCCAACCCCATTATTAAGAAATGATAGGTTGTGTTTGCAGCTTTTTCTGTTGGGAAGGCTGCTACAACCAGCCAAAAAAGCTTAGAAATCCAGTCCTGCTTGGCTTATCTCATTCCAGTGGGTTGAAAAGGAGCCAGATAGAACTAACTGCCTTTCTTGTCCTCTCTCAAGAGGACTCCAGCCAAGTTGATCATTCTCAACTGCCCCTTTAATAGGACCTGAACAGCCAAGGGAGAATTCCTGGCCGAGTCATCAAACTGCAGGTAAATGCTTTTGGTCTACATCCAAGATGCTTTATATGGAAGGCATATTTTTTTAAAAAAAGGCATATTCAATGTCAGCACGGTGTAATTTGTTTTGGTGGCAGCTCCCTGCATTCACCTAGCGGAATAATAGACTCTGTACCTAGTGGGTTTTTAAAAATTAAATTACTCTCCCATTTTTTTTCTTGTTTCTGCTAATTGTTCTTCAACCGCCTCCACCCTCTTCAAGAACACTTGCTAACTGGGCTTGCATCAAAGGTACACAAAACAAACCAGTGGAGAATTTTACACATTTCCAAGGCTGTTATTGTTAGCCAGCTAGAGAATAACACAAATGCCAGGTTTCTTACAATGCTGCTTTCCTTGCTCCTAAGATTTGCCCTCAGTGTAATTATTTTGGAGGTAGAAGTGGGGGGGGGGGGNCTACCAAAGATGGAGATACATGATTGCCATCAAAAGGTAGTTCAATGTTTAATATGCCATCAAAAGATTTCAGGCCCAATGAAGGTCCAATAGCATTCTACCCCAGGATGACAGCCTCGAACACAGGAGTCTTCAAATTTAACAGCATTAAGTATTGTGAATTCCAACTCCCAGAATTCCTCCTCCAGTCATGTTAGTTCAGGAATTCTGGGAGTTGAAGTCCACAAATCTTAAACTTGCCAAGTTTGAAGACCCTTGCTCTAACAAAACCCACCATTGGGTCTTTTTTGATGTCTCAGTGGCTCAAGAAAAATGCATTCACAGGAGATTATTCTTTAGAGAATTTTCACCCATACATGGTCCATGCTAGGATGGAGTGGCTCATTTAAATGAACAGACAAATGAAAAAAACTGAATGTCTACATTCAAGACTAGTCATGTCATTTCAACAATGAAATTCTCCAACTGTTCCTCCCTGTATTGTAGGAAAACCCATAAATTAATCCATAAATTAAATGTTTCCCTTTCATGTGGTAGTGAACATTATGCTATAGCCAATGCTATAGGACTGAACAACCACTCCAGCTGATTCCTGTAAATAGAATGGAAGGGGGCAATATATTGGATAGTTCCAAAGGTACTTTTTCAAAAGGGAACTTGACTTTCTTTGTTTCTTCTTGAAGATGGTTCTCTTCCAAGAAGTTTCTTTGGGACAATCATGACCTCAATGACAGAGAATCTCCATAGAGGTATCTTGGATAGTATTTGAAACATCCAAACATTCTGGATTCACCCTCTTTGGAACCAAATTCCAACCCATCTTAGGGCAGATAGCATTACAACAGTGATGGATCATCTAGGACAGCAATGATAACCTTGGTTGGTTTACACCAAGATATTCTGCTAAGGGGTCAAACATATACTTGATTAATAACCAAGTCACTTCTTGGCACTTCACTGGCTGGAATCTAGTCCAGCCAGTTCTGTGGTTGTACCTTCCACAGCCTAATCCCCTAAATTCTATGGATCTACTTGGTTTATCTAAATTGAATGGATACTCCAATTGTCAAAATCTTCTGGCATAAAACATACCAGAATGAAGCAAAAAGTTGTGAAGAACCATGCCAAATGTGCATCTGTATTAAGCAGAGCTATAGTATA
Source organism: Laticauda laticaudata (assembly GCA_004320025.1). NCBI lineage: Eukaryota > Metazoa > Chordata > Lepidosauria > Squamata > Elapidae > Laticauda > Laticauda laticaudata. Next base: position 29,739 of record BHFT01000481.1, read on the forward strand.
TTGCTTGCTTTTCAGTGTCCTAAATTTGCCAAAGATGATTAGAATCAAAGAAATCTTTAATAAATAATGCCAAACTTCATTAAAGGATGCCTTTCCTTATATGCACTATTTAGCAATAAATAGAAATTAATCTTTAACTATAACACACACATACACACACACACACACACACACACAAAGGCAGACATACAGCGTGCATGTGCACAAGTGTGTATATATAATTTCTACTATTAATTTGCAAAAGAGAATAATTATGGAACTTTCTTGCAGATTGTAGATGATTCTCTAGATAATATTAGAATAAAAGTTACTAAAACATCAAGTTATTTTTTACTGGAAACATAAAAAGAGTTAAAATTCTTGCATGCAATATATTGTAGACTAATGGGTTGACTTCTTAGGAGAACATACTTTTTTTTTCTATTTTATTAATAGTAGGAAGGCAAAAGCGGTCACATCCTGTGTCATGTTTTCCTTTATTTCTCCCAAAAGAAAACATATTTTCTGCCAAAAGAAAGAAACAGAAGGAAAGTGAATACCTTTCTTCATACCAACTTGCTTAGAATATGTCAAAGCCTTTCTTCTAGCAAAACAGAGGTGCATTTAACTGAAACTGATTTTATTTTTCTGTGGAAAAAATACCAATACAAATGGATGGATGGCTAGACAATTGCAATATCTATGCATACATGATAGTTTTTATGCAAGGCTTCAGCATCAAAACCAGAAAGATGTTTCAGAACAGCATGAGCACATATAGCTCCTATTTGCCACTCTTAAAGGCCATATGTCTGGACCATACTGCATCCACAGGGGGCAGTCATGCCCTCAAGAAAGAGACACCTAGTCCTGAAAGTTGCTATGATGGTGCAGCAGTTAGAATGCAGTATTGCAGGTTGATTCTGCCAAATACCAGCAGTTGGATCTTGACTAACTCAAGGTTAATTGAGCCTTTCTTCATCTTTCTGAGGTCAATAAAATGAGGATCCAGATTGTCAGGGGCAATATGCTGACTCTACAAACCGTTTAGAGAGGGCTCTAAAGCACTGTGAATTGGTATATAAGTCTAAGCGCTAAGAGCTATTGCTATTGCTCTAGAACACCTACACACACACACACACACACACACACATACACTGAGACATATCATTGAAGATCTGCACTGCCTTTATGCCCTTTTTTGTCACAGTTTGATCTTATCCATTCCTTCAATCCAAAAAGGGAGGTTTAGCAGGAAATAATTGGGGGAGTTGACCATCAAATAAAAAGAAAGTATTAGTGTACAGAAAACAATGGCGATGGCCTTGGTATATTATTGTTCCTTATTTATCATGACTTTAAGGAAGAGATTTAGATTTCAGCAGAGAGAGATTTTTATGTCCAATAAAATATGGGAGAAAAATTAAACCCGCCTACATGCCAATGTCTTGTCATAAAAATCAACTCCTGATATCGAGCACAAGTATATAAAGGAGTAAGGTTTTCCTTGTGGCATCATGATCCATGTTTTGTCACACCTCCTTGATTTTTATGGGATGAGGAATTGGAGGGACAAGTTCAGAAGTTCTTTGATGTCATCCCTCCCATCAAGGTTGGGAGGGAGCAAGATGAAGTTTCTTTGAAGTTTCTTCAACTGGTTGTGTTCCTTCAAAGATACTCTTAGATACTTACTTTCCTCTGTAGTTCCCCTTCTGGTACTCTTCTTTTTGGGAGCTCCCAAGCCCTTCTATTTGAGAATTCATGAAATAGCTCTGCAACTATGTGCCATGAGTCTGGCTGAATCTGAAAGCTGAACCACATCCAGTTTATTTCTGGCTCGCTGCTGTATAGTTGAAGCCAGAGTAAAACCACTTTCTTTCTTCTTTTTTTAATGCAGCTCTGTAGAACTTGTGAGCAGCTTGTTTTTCAGTTGAGAAACTCCTGTTTCCCCATGCTTCCTGACTCCCTGGTTTCAGCCACTCTAACAGATATTTCAAAGGAAGGGTAGCTTGATGCTTGTTCAGCTCCACTTGATAGAAACTATTCTGATTTTATTTTTATTTTTTTGACCTAAAATCACAACATACTCAAACACACTCCAAATTAATTCAAAATGAATTTATTTTGCATGTGAAACACGCTCCAAATGAATTCAAGATTAGGGCTGGGATATAGGCTTTGTAAGCAAATGATTTTATTTCCATCAACAATTGAGTGGGGAAGAGGGAATTTGACTTACAAATTGAGATCTGTGGCATTTTGGAGAAAGACAGTGATCAGTAGCTCCTTGTTCTCAGGGTTTCAGGTCAGCAGATAGAAGATGTTTGGGGTTATCTCTGGAATTTGTGAGTGCCAGCAGGAAATAAATATTACAGACAGATGCAGTGTGGGGATTTCCTCTAGTTGTCTCTGTTTTCTCTCCCCCCATCTTCTTATTTGCATTGACACATACAAGTATTTTTCCTCTCCTTCCCTGCACATTTAAGTTTTTAGTACAAAGTTGCAATTCTACTGATATCTTCATTTCTCCAGAGACATTCTAATGAAGGAACAAGTGAGAAAGGGAAGGGAAGGGGGGATAGAAGGAAGAGAGGGAGGAAGGGTAGAGGGAGGCAGGGAGGGACGGACTGAAGGAGGAAGGAAGGAATGAACAAACGAAGGGCTATAGAAAAGAAAGAGAGAGAGAGAGAGAGAGAGAGNCGGACTGAAGGAGGAAGGAAGGAATGAACAAACGAAGGGCTATAGAAAAGAAAGAGAGAGAGAGAGAGAGAGAGAGAAGAAAGTTCTTCTCACACACAGATTATTTCATACAGTTCAAATCCTTATATAGGCCAGACAAATAGATCTTCTGCATGCTGCCATTATATCTTAATCCTTGGATGTCAAAACAAGACAATTCCAGTCGTCCATTTTTAGCAGTTATCTTCATATGAAAATTAAAAATAAGTTTGCTGCCTCATTTTGTCTGGAGAATATTTGCCAAGCATTTTGATGCAGTTTCTATCTATCTGACATCTATCTATTGACATCTATCAGTCTAGGGCAGCTTTCCTATGACTATATGGCCCAATTTGCCTCTCTCCCTTCCTCACATTACTTTTTAAAGGAAAACCTTTGCCTCAAGTTGTTTTTTTCCAGGTTCAACTTCTGGTCTGGCTAATATTTTGTTATTGTTCAAGAGGACTACACGAGGAATGCAAAAGTCAAGAATATATTATTTTACCAAACATGTTATTCAGTGATGGGATTCAAAAAAATTTTCCTTCTGGTTCAGTGGCGTGGCTTGGTGGATGATGGTGTGGCTTGGTGTGGAGTTTGGCTTGTGGACATGGCTTGATCGGTGTGGCAGGGGAAGGATACTACAAAATCCCATTCCCCCCCATCCCACTAACCTGCTTTTCAGCTCCCTTTCTCCTGTGCAGGGCAACAAAAGAAAGACCCAGCCAATCAGCTGGGACTCAGGAGGCAGAAGAATAGTGGGAGATGGGGCAGTCAGAGGTGGATTTCTCCGAACTACTGAAGAACTGATCAGAACCTGCTGAATACCAACCTCTGATTTATTGTTCACCAGAAAGCACATGCCTTCAATCAAGTTTAAGTTTAACATATTTTTTCTACCATATCTCCATTAACATCTCAAACAGTTTTATAATAGAGAGATAAACAGATTTGCAAAACTGCAGTGCATGAAAATATCTTTGGAATAAACTTCCACATTAAAAATGTTTCGGCAGAATCTCATCTGCCATCATCAGGCTTCTGCATTGGTGGTTCGTCTGTGAGTCAGACTTTTAACAGTTGTTTCAGATTTAATTTAAAAACTGAAACAACTGTAAAAGTCTGACTCACAGATGAACACAATACAGAAGCCTATGTGCTGTTCACTGCCTTCGGGTATTATGCCACGTCATTGTAGTGCTTTTTAAAGTTGTAGCAACGTTTCAAGAGAAATCTCATCTGCCATCATCAGGCTTCTGTATTGAGTTTGTATGTGGGTCAGGTCAATACAGAAGCCTGATGAATGGCAGACGAGGCACTCCATTGCTCTGCAATGGAGGCACTGCAATGGTGTGGGATGTGCCTGGCGAGGCTGAGCAGCGCGCATGTGGGTGCCCGTGTGGGACTTGGAAAAACATTATATATATATATTATATATATACATATAATATTACATATACATATACATACATACATACATACATGCATATATATATATATAATGTATATATGTGTTTTTTTGAAGTTTTTCGCGGGTGGCTTTGCATGTGTGTGTTCAGCTTCCTTTGGGTGTTGTCCCACGTCATCGTGGTGCTTTTTGGAGTTGTGGCGGCATTTTCAGCAGGGTCTCGTCTGCCATCATCAGGCTTCTGTATTGACCCTTGACCCACATACAAACTCAATACAGAAGCTGATGATGCAGATCAGAATCTGCTGAAACGTTGCTACAACTTTAAAAGCACTACAATGAATTGGTGGATAATACCCGAAGGAGCTGAACAGCACACATGTAAGTACCTCGCGAAAACTTAAAAAAAATATATAATATATAATATTAATACATATATATACATATATACTTTTTTTAATATATAATATACATATAGAAAACTAAATATACATACATACATACATAATATATATATATATATATATATATCAATAGTATATATTAATATGTATAAATAAAGATGTGTGTGTGTTTTTTAAGTCTCTCGCGGGTACTTCAATTGTGCTGTTTTAGGCTTCCTCGGGGTAATTAATCACCACGTCATTGTAGTTTGTTTAAAGTGTGTAAGCAGAACTGTTGTTAACGCAGTTGTTTAACATGTTAACTATTGTTAACAGTTGTTAGCAGAACATTGTAAGTTCTGTATACAGAACTAGCAATGAGCTACAATTAACAGAACTACACAATGACGTGGGGATAATACCCTGAAGGAAGCTAAACACCATATATATATATATATATAATATATATATATATATATATAATATATATATATATATATATATATATATATTTATATATAATATATATTATACAACACACCATCACACCACATACTGGCAGTTCCTTCCGGTATTTATCCCAACGCATTGTTAGTCTTTTAAAAGTTGTAGCATACGTTTCAGCAGAATCTCAATCTGCACAATCAAGGCTTACTGTAACATCTGTAATTCCTGTGCATCATCAAGAGCTTCTGTACTTCGTCTGTGAGTCAAACTTTACAGTTGTTTCAGTTTAAATTTAATAAACTGAACACAACTGTGAAAGTCTGACTCATAGATTGAACACAATACAGATGCATAATGATTGCAGATGAGATTTCTGCTGATAACGTTTGCTTCAACTTTAAAAGCACTAACAATGATGTGGGATAATACCCGAAGGAAGCTGAACAGCCACACATGATAAGTCCCCGCAAAACTTTAAAACAAAAATATTATAATAGTATTATAGTATGTATGTATGGTATGTACGTATGTATGTATGTATAATGCATCTTTTGTTATTTGGGTTTTCTACCGTGTAAAATTGGAAGTAGTCTAAGGCAACGTTTCAATGAAGTCTCATTGCATCATCTTCAGGCTTGTTTCTTCCGGCTCTGTACTTCTCAAGATTCAATGTGACTTGTAGCTGCTTCTTCTTTTAACTGCTAGTGGGGTGTGACTTGAATTGGGTGGGGGCTTGACTGTGTTCTGACTGGTGGGGATTGGCTGTTTCTAGAAACACAACTCTGAAAAATATGATCACGAACCCTAAACTCTGGCTCAGATATGTAGATGTCACCTTCATAATCTGGCACACGGGAAAGAAAAATTGAAACGCTTCCTCACAAGTCACCTCAACAGCTACAACCCACCAAAATGCCAAATTTCCACTCATGGATAACAGAAGCACAATCAACTTCCCCTTCCTAGATATCTCTAGTGTCACAAAAAATCCAATGGCTCTAGGACACACATCTTAACCAGAAGACGAACACAACATATACATGCTATCTACATGCACTACTCACACCACCCCACCACACATTATCAATTCCGTAGCCTTGAGAACACTCATCTCCAGGAACAAAATGGCTTAAGCTGATGGAACAACACTTAAAAACCGACTACACAACCTCTCACTAATGTCAACTTACAGCCCAATGGATTCCCCAAAGAAGATTACGTCTCCAATAATCCAAAAGAAACCCCAACAAAAGCCAAGACAGAGAACAAGAGAATGGCAAGCCCCTCCCATATAGTCAAAAGGCACTACAGACAAAATCAGCAAGACCCTCCAAACACAAATCATTAAAAACAGGCAATTCTGCACAAACAGAAAATATCCACCAGTCAAAGAAACCCTAAAGACAAAATCGAGTTAGAAAAACCAAGGAGTATACCGAAATCCCATTGCACTGCCATGCTCCACACATACATCAGACAAAACTAACAGATAGAATAAGTGCACGCAGTTGAAGAACACAAGAACTCAATCAAACAAGAAGAACCGACCATCTCCCTGGTCCAACATCTCAAAGCACAGGAATGAAATTGACTTAAAAATTACAAGAACTAATCGTCCACCAAAACTGAACACTTCATACAACAGAAATAAATCAGAGAAAGCCATAGAAGATAGAAACAACGCCCACAACATGATATATTAACGAGGATGATACCTCCCGCCTACCAACCATCTTGGAAACCCGCCCTCATTATAAACAAAGTATCTCAACCATGAAGAATGACACCAGACCCACACCCATGAGTGTCACACAAGATGCTACCACCACAACTTCCACGTAGAAAAAAAAGAACTCACACTTCACATAGAAGATGAGACACTCACGACCATAGGACCAGAAGCCGACCAGCAGCTGCACTCACTACCGTGCTTCAAACCCCTCTGACCCATACAAGAAGCGAACTGACACGCCGCCATGAAGATGTGGCACGACCCACGAACGCGAAGCCAAACAACAGATTCACAGCTCATCCACTCAAATCCCCAGCAACATAAATACCTAATGAGCACAACAAGCCTCCACCTGAACAGAACACACCCCCTAGCCACTCAAGACACAGCCAAGCCCCACCCAATCAAGTCAAACCCCCACTTAGCAAGTTAATAAGGAAGAAGCAGCTCAAGCCTTCACATACTCTGAGAAGCAACAGAGCCGAAAGAAACAGCCTGATAAGATGATGAATGAGACTGGTGGAATCAATCTCTTCTATTTATGCTTTCAGGTCTTTTTTCAATCTCTAATGAACCTGAAATCTCTAGACTGAAAGCATGAATAGAAGAGATGATTCCACAGACTGTCAATCATTTTGAAGCCTGAACTCTCAAATAGAAAGATCTTCTCACACCAAAGCCAGGCAAACACCTGCACAAACAGAAACTTCCCCTTTCCCTGAAAAATTACTCCAGACTCAAACACATCCCAACAGGCACCCAGATGAAACTTAGCTTCTAATAGATAACAGCCGTCCTTTCAAACGTGAAGCCAAGCTGCACTGAAAAGCCTCCAATACAGGAACACAGTGTTGCCAGCCACATCACAGCCACAAAACAGACGAAGAAACCAAGAAACACCAATCAAACAAACTCCAAGTCGCAATAAATCACAGACGACCAAGACTCCCAACCAATCAAGGATGTAGAAAAAAATATCCTTGCACAGCAGTAGGCTAGCCTCAAATTTAAAAACCAATGGCTCTGATAGCCTGACCCACATACAAACTCAATATAGAAGTCTGATGATGGCAGATGAGATTCTGCTGAAACGTTGCTACAACTTTAAAAGCACTACAACAATGTGGGATAATACCCGAAGGAAGCTGAACTGCATTCATGTAAGTACCCACGAAAACTTTAAAAAAACATATATATGTATATGTATATGTATATATAAACTTCACCTGAGAATGCCTTGCATGTCTGCTTCCTCTCACAGTGTATTAAACCAGGGCAGGACAATCTCTGCCTGGATCAACTTCCTTTCACAATCTCACTGCAAAGTCTTTCCCTGGTAGGCTATCATGCAGAAGAAATAAACATGGGAATCAGAATGGGTAAAAAGAAAGGAAAGAGGTTTCCTAAAACAAGAAAGCCCTACCTGTGTTTGTCTTTGGCCATACTGGGCTTGCTTTAATCCTGCTTACCACCAGCATGCTGCTTTTCTTACCAAGAGAGAATCTGGTGCATGTCAGATTGAAGACTACATACCTGTGAGGCTTCAGTGATAGTTCTATCTGTTTAGAATGAATCATACCACACCCTCAAGTTAATGTGCTGTGTTCATCATACAGATAGGCTATATTTCCTCTCTCATATATATCTGAATCTTATTCTACACTTAGGGCAGGAGTCTGAGAGTCACTGAGTTACAAGTAGGCCTTATGATCACTTCCTCAGTAACTGTTCAAAGTCACAATGTAGACTTTAAAAATCACTTATATTTGAAGTTATGACTGCCACACACATGCCCCTGCAATCACCTGACTGCATTTCAAGCACTGCTCAACTGTCTTTCATTACATATCTGCAATTTGTGATTTTTTTGGGGGGGGCATTTACTGGCAAAAAATAGGGAAAAAAGGATGGGGGGGTTATTAGATATTCTTAATTCACTTAACTGCTGCAGTGACTCATTGTACAAACATTACAAAAACGGTCATAAAATCAAGTCTGGTCATGTGTAGCTTCACTTAAAACCACAACAACTATATGTTTTTTAAAAAAAACTTTGAGGGTTATTAGGATTCTAACTTACTGAAGTAGGGCAGCTTCACACCATTTTTAAAATCTTACTGTAACCATCCCCCTCCAAAGCATTTGGAAGATAGTTGATTTATTGCTGCTCAGCTATTGCTTCAATTTTATATAATATTACTTTTCTTGCCTTAAACATGTAAGCTGTCCAGAGTCATAACCATGAAATGGGTGAGAAAGAAAGAAAGAAAGAAAGAAAGAAAGAAAGAAAGAAAGAAAGAAAGAAAGAAAGAAAGAAAGAAAGAAAGAAAGAAAGAAAGAAAGAAAGAAAGAAAGAAAGAAAGAAAGAAAAATATTTCCCAGGTGTGTGGACTACAATTTCCAAAATTTTTAGCAATAGCCCTGCTGGCTGGGAAATTCTGGAAGCTGAAGTCCACAAATCATAAAGATGCCTAGAGTGTTTTACTAGGTCACTCTTCACACCCTCTCTGTGCCAGCAGCTGGAGTAGAAGATTAACCCTTTGTCAAATATCTTGCATTGGCTAATGACATATTTACCAGGGGAAGTTCATTTATTTGTTTATTTCCTGCCTTTATTATTTTTGCAAATAAACTCAATGCAGTGAACATATCCAGTATACCTTCCTTCTGTTTTCCCCACAACAGACTGTGGGGTAGGCTGGACTTGAGAGTGAGTGANGCAGTGAACATATCCAGTATACCTTCCTCCTGTTTTCCCCACAACAGACTGTGGGGTAGGCTGGACTTGAGAGTGAGTGACCAGCCCAAAGTCACCCAACTAGCTTTCGTAGCTTAAGCAGGATTTGAATTCACAGTTTCCCACTTTCTAGTCTGGTGCCTTTGCCACCAAACAGGCTCTCTTAGTCTTGCCATGGATTGTATTGGGAGAAAGCAAACCCTTTCCAACCCCAGTGCTGATCTAGTTATGTGACCTATTAGCCTTTTGAGTAAGGACTAAAAGTGTTAAAGTGTTAGGGTGACTGCAGAGTAACCAATCTGCATCTCTTCTTTGTGACTCTCTCTCAGGATACCCACAATCATGGTAACAAGTTCCATACCTGTACTGCTGAATTCCAGGTGAACTCTAGACAGAGAAACTAGAAAAGTCTTTAATACCATCTAGATTGGAACTGCTCACTTGTGAATAGACACCAGAAGGAGTATATATTTGTTGAACTGCGGTACTACAGTACTTCAGAGGATCAGGCAGCATGGATAGACAAGAACTGGGGGGTGGCTGTTTTATGCCCTTTGCAGGAAGAAAGAGTGTTGTATAGTTAATTTGGATCCATTTTGTCCCTCCATGCTTCTTTTGTTCGAGGCAAGTTTTGCTTCCATTTTCCTATGTTCCATTGATGTCATTTCATTCCATCGCTGTAAATTACTGGCTCTAAAAATGCTGACTCAAGTAGTGGGTTACAGCTCTTGAAGAAATGAATCCCACATTATGTCAAAGTGCTTCGGCAGCAGTTTACCTTGTGTCCCTCAACGTGAGTCATTGTCACACATTTGGAGGCCAGCTGAACACAACCAAAATCTTCAGGGTATCAGCTTCTCTCTCTCTCTCTCTCTCTCTCTCTCTCTCTCTCTCTCTCTCTCTCTCTCTCTCTCCCCTCCCCTCCCCTCTCTCCCTCCCTCTCTTGCAGCCTTTGTGGGTGGGTCAAGAATATGGTTAGGTAACTTTGCCTGAGTTCTGCAAGTGTCAGCCAGTGATGTTAGGGGCTTGTGATACTGTGCAAAGGTCATACACACGGACCTGCATGTTGCAGCAGCATCCCCAAATTAGTACAGTCAGGCTGCCTGTATCTCAGCAAAGAGTGGGGTGCTGAGGATGTCATGTTTGATTTCCAAAAAGTCTTAAAGGGGAGAAGATGATTAAAGGCAGGAATCCAGGAGCTCAGAAAATAATGTTATCAAGAACATTGCTACATGGAAATCCTCAGTCATTTCTGGGAACACCAGGTAGATTCATCTGGATGTCTGAGGACAGGAAGGAAGGGAGGGAGGGCATCTTACATGCCTTTGCAATCATACTTCCTTAAATAATTATATGAACTTATTTAGCAGAACAGTTGATCTTACATTACTCAGTTTTCCATTCCTTGGAATTGGGGAGCTTTGATTATCTTTTACAAACAAGTCCTTTCAAGGAAGGGAGAACTGGATATAAACGAAGGGAAAGGATTAAGGTTGATTTTCAATCTTACCTGGATAAAATAGCAGATTCTACCAGAAGTCACAAATCTTCCCCATTGGCGTTGCATAAACATTTTCATAAATTGTTTAAATCCATTGGTCTAACTAGCACAGCCTATATGACTTGTTAAGAATACATCAGTTTGGGATCAGTTAAATTTACTCAGTTTTACCAATATTTTACTAGTACAGGCTATGCAGGACTTCAGATAGGCTCCCCCAGCCTGGCCAGCTCTGTCTAGAGTTAACAATGCTTGAACATGGGATTATCCTTGCACAAAGTGTGTTCTCTCCTTTAGAGAGCCATATCCCTTTCTAAAATTTGCAGGCAGATTTGACTTTGTACTATAGGATCATAGGAGGGCATAGTTTGAACTGGTTCATTGGCCCATTTACTCTAGTATGGTCAACACTAAGTGGCAATGTCAACATGTCAAACAAATATTTCTGCTCCTACTGCAGTTTGAAGGAGCACAGATTGAATCTCAATGCACTCTACTCCTCAATGGAGAGTAAGTAAATCAGTCTCCCAACAATTTCTCATTCCAGCAAGGGATGCTTATTAAAATGTTGTGTTTTAGTAAGGTAAAGAAGAATATCACTGCACCTTTGTGCGTGTATGTTTGCAACCTTTACATTCATCATTATTTGGAACTTCTCTGATTACTTGAAAATTCCAGTATAGGTAATCCTTAATTTATGATTACAGTTGAACCCCAAAATTTCTGTTGCTAAGCTAAACAGTTGTTAAGTGAGTTTTATTCCATTTTACAACCTTTATGACCTGTGGTTTTTAAGTTAGCAACACGGTGTTAATAGGGGTGGGATTCAAATTTTTAACAACCAGTTCTGTGGGCGTGGCTTAGGTGGTGGGCATGGCTTGGTGGTCATGTTATTGGCTGGGTGTGGCAAACTCAACATCACTCATATCGAGGCACACATCTCCTCGCCTGGCCTCTCATGACTGGGAATGCTGCAGCAGTCGTAAATGTGAAAAATGGTCACAAGTCACTTTTTTCAGTGTCATTGTAACTTTGAATGGTCACCCCACACAAGCAAAGTACCAGCAAAAGAGGGAAAAAAAACTCCAGAGAAGTTTCTGAGACAGGAAGTCTAGTCCTGCCAAGAATGTAATAAAGGTCAACGGAGAGGCAGTTTCTGTAAGCAACACCAGAATGTTTCCTTCCTGCCTTCCTTACAGGATTAGGCCAGTAATTTCTTCTAACAAGTGGTTAGAAGAACTGCTTAGAATGATAACAACCGGTTCTAGTGAATAGATGCGAACCTGTAGAATCCCACCCCTGGGTGTTAAATGAATTTGGCTTTCCCACTGACTTTGCTTGTCAGAAAGTTACAAAAGGTGATCACTATTATTACCTTTATTGTCAGAGTACAACAGGTAAACAATGAGATTGGCTGAGCCTCCCTTCATGCATCCCCACCCCCACCAGAACTCATGGTGAGGACAGAAGTTCCTAACCCAGTCCCAATCTTATTACACCATGTGACCTTGTTGCACAATGTGCCGGCCCTGTAAGTCTATCATACTATGTTGACATGAAGTTATTTTCCATTCAGAAGTCTGACAGCTCATGGATAAAAATTGTTCTTCAGGCTGTTGGTGTGGCTGACTATGCTTCTATATCTCCTACCTGATGGTAGGAGAGTGAAGAAATGCTGACCTGGATGTGAGCCATCCCTGAGAATTTTTCTCACTCTTCTAAGGCAGTGAGCCCTAGAGAGCCCTAGCGAGCCCAACACATGACTCCAAGACACTGCAACTATCTTAAGTATGAACCAGTAGCCAAGTGTCCACATTTTGATCGTGTGGTCATCAATGTAACTGTGGGAAACAGTCATAAGTCAGTTTTTTCACTGCCATTGTAACTTTGAACAGTCACTAAATGGATGGTTGTAAATCAAGGACTACCTGTAGCTCTTCACTTTTGCAGAAAGTAACTGGGGAGCAAGCCATGGTTGGCAGCCCAGGCACACAATGTGTAGACTGTCTCCTTATGCCTTATTCTGTATCTTTCCTGGGGAGGTACTTATATAATAAAAACACATGCATTTATTTTCTGCTTGCCGGCTAGCTAGACTGTGCAGACTTTCAGCCACAATGAGAAAAGGAAGGAAGGAAGGAAGGAAGGAAGGTTCTTTCTTTCTTTCTTTCTTTCTTTCTTTCTTTCTTTCTTTCTTTCAAAGAAAGAAAGAAAGAAAGAGAAAGAAGCCCACTGACACAACTTTCTTCTTTCACATATACGGAAATCAGTCATTTCTCTCCTTCCTTTACTCCAGACACTCTCATGATTACCTTCTTTGCAATTCTTCTTTGTTTCACGCTGAGAACACAAGTAAGTAAATAGTTCAAGCTAGGATGAAATGGACACAGATGTTGCTGCCTGTTGCATGTTCCTTGTTTCCCATTGGTTCCTGCAACACTTGTAAAAGTTAGCTAAAGGAAGGGAATATTTGTACTTGCTTAATGCCAAGCACCAAGAAGTGTGTGGCGTCCTTGGGCCAGCTGGCCCATTAAACTCAGGCAGAGCCCAGTTTTGTCAGAGGAAAGAAATATTATTTCACAAATCTGCTTTGACATGGTGAAAATATTTTCAACCACTCCGGGTGGCCATAAGATGCAAGAAAGTAACCCGATGAAGTGGAGATGCCCTCCTTCACTTCTGAAAACATAGGGGAATACACGTGGAACTGCCAACTTTTCATCATTAAAGATTTATGATGTGGCCAAAGTTGGTCAAGGTAGATCTTTATATACCTCCTTGTTTCAGTACTGTTGATGGATTCCCCATTTCTGTCAGTTGACCTTTATGCAGTGTGTGTGTGTGTGTGTGTGTGTCTGTGTGTGTGTCTGTGTCTGTGTATAAGTACCGTAATTTTCGGACTATAAGACACACCGGACCATAAGATGCACCTAGGTTTAGGAGGAGGAAAACAAGAAAAAAATAGTTTTTGGGCTCAGAAGGTCCCATTTTTGCCCTCCCCGGCATCAGGGAGGCTGAAAATAGGACCTGCGGAGGCAAAAATGGGTGCATTTTTGGCCTGCAGAGTGCTTCTGGACACTGGGGAGGGCAAAAACGGTTCACGCAGAGGGTTCATGAGGCCAAGAACAGGCCCGTATTCACTCTATAAGATGCACAGACATTTCCACCCACTTTTTTTGCGGGGGGGGGAGTGCATCTTATGGTCTGAAAAATACGGTATGTATATGTGTATATGTATACATACCTATACATATGTACACAGATATATATGTGTGTGTATGTGTGTGTGTGTTTCTGTCCCTGAATTCTGGCAAATGGAAGGGCCCAGTTTATTGTTTGTTTATGATCCAAGGATGTTGCTTATTCTTTCAAACCAAAATTATCATTTTTGCTTCTGTATCTTCACAGCACTTTCAGTCCCAGGTGATTTTACATTCAACTGAGAGCTTCCCTGCTGTAAATTCCCCACCACACATTGCAAAGGAAGTGGGAAATCATATTAGAAATATACTTCTGATTAAACGTCCTCTTGGTCTTGGTTCCCCCCACCTTTTGTGATTTCCTCCAGTTCATTGTATGAACACAGCTTCTGATTTTCAGGGATGTCAGATTTATAGAATTTCACTTCCCAGCTACCCAAGGGCATAGCAGGAGTCTAAACTACCAGGTTAAACCAAGTGTTCTTTTTATTGTTGGCATAATTTGAAACATCCCCATGACCGCATTCAGTAAATGAAGACCTTGCACTTCTGAGAGAGTTCATTTGCCGACACACAAGTCCTTAGAACTTTGGGATCATTATGTCAGTATAACTCACCTGCTTCATCTGGAAACAGATAGGGATCCACATGTGCTACATGCAAGACTGATTTCATACACACATGATAATTTAGAATTAAGCAAAGGCAGGAGCTGATGTCCAGAAGTTGCTCTATTTGATGCAGGCCACTAATATTTTCCAATCACTCCAACTACATGGTGTCAGGATAGATGCTCTGCTTTGAAATAGTAGATGCAGCAAAGCTGTAAGACTATCCAGATATTTTATCTGGTTATGTATGGACACTGAATGAAATGTTAGAATGGCATTTATTCTTTGTTCTTTATGAAACAAAATATTCTATTAAACAATACTGGCTTTCATGTCTTGGTCCAACATGACCATTGTTCTGTATAACTTGGAAGGTTCCAAGTAGTCTCTTCTGATTGGCCAGGAAGGCCAGGAAAGGATTGGTTCATTAGGAACCAATCCGAAGGAGCCGCTCAAAGCGGCAACAGTTAAAAGAGCTGTCATTGGCTACAAAGCCGTCAGGCAAGCCTCTATATAAAGGGCCTGCCGCGGCTTCAGCCAATGTTCCGTTACTGTTGCTGTTATTAATAGAGAGTTATTTGTTGGAACCCGTCTAACGCGCCCTTTTCCGGACGAAACTGGCGACCGAGGATGGGATCATCCCTAAGCAGAGACCGAGCCAGTGGCGAGAAAACAACCACGCTAGACGAAATGGCTGACAACGCGCGCCGCACTTTTTAACCCAATGAAGACAGATGGAGTCTTATATCAATGGCTTATGATTGTTTCTGGAGAGCAAAGAATGGAGGAAAATTTCGATCAGCCAGAGGGCTTGTTCCTAACACATTGTGGGCTCAGCCATGTCAAAATGGCAAAGGCATGTGGCAAAGCCCAGAAACGTGCAACGATGAACTCGTTTGAGTAACTGAATGCTAAAGGCTCGCAGTGCGACGTTTTCTGCAAAATCTTAATTTTTTTTTTCCCAGAGACAGCGAGTTTTATAAAAGAGACCTAGAGGGCAGACGGACCGATTGCAGATTTTGTGGTAGCTCTCCGCCATCTGGGAGGAGCCTGCGAGTTCAGATATATGGACGGGGCTCTGCGAGATGCATGTTGTGAAAGGACTTCTCCTGTTCACAAAGCAAACTATTAAACAGACTAACATAACAATTGCGGAAAGCCACCGCATCTACGAAGCCATGAAGAAATCAGCCGGCCACAATGACTGATGAATTGCCAATACTGACACGGACGAATCCTACCAGGGAAAGAACAAGCCCACAACCACACAGAAGACCTTGACGAGTCAATCTAGATAGGAAGAAGATGACGATAATGGTCCATCGCTGTACGCGAACCAAAAAAAGACACGAAACAGAAGAAATTGGCAGGAATGCACTGGTTCGGAGGAAACTCACCTGAGCGATTTTTTCTGTTTGTATTAGGTTCCTTGAATGCCGATCTGTGGCGTTTTGCAAAAATAGAGGGGACACATCAAAAAGTCCTGCCGCAATCGTAAGAACAGCAATCTAGCAGACATGAATTCCCCAAAGACGACCCAAGGGCAGACCGCATAGAAAAATGGGAGCAACAGCAAGGGTAAACCAAGCAACCCAAGAAAAAACTACGCAGACTGTCACTATGAAGCGCACAGACGAAAGCCGGGAAGAAAAGTCAAAATTGTAGTGAACCATTGAAGGAAGCCCTTGTGATACTGGAGGTTGATTCGCATCTTCCTATCCAATGGGTGTCTTTGGAACATCAATCAGAATGGTGGTTCAAAACATAAACAAACAAGACTCAGAAACAAAAATAATTCTCAAAGACTACAGGAAATAGACATTCCTGTGGTAGTCTAGGACACTCAAAGTCACTTATAAACACATGCCGAAAGTCCTGCCACTCGACTATAGCCGATCGAACCATCCAGCCTCCTGGGCATGCAAATGTTCGGCACCCCATTGGATCGGGATGAACCGGAGTAAGCCGAATAGTCGTGAAGCGATTGGAAGGAGAACTGCTACACTAATTCCCAGGACGTCTCTCAACCGCAGTCTAGGCAAGGTACCGGGAACCCAATTTCCTTTACTAGATTCAATAGCACAGGAAGGTTAAAAGCAAAGGAGTCTCTTTCGCATTGAAAGGCCCAAAATATGATGAGCAATTAACAAACTGATTGCACAGGGGTCATAGAACTAATTGCCATGCTAGTGGGACTCAACTAGTAAACACCTGTAAACCTGACAGGTCGTGTGATACTGCAGAGACTACAAGGCTACCCTGAAACCAGCCGCTACAGCAAGCCACACATGGTACAAGTCGTACGCACTTCCTGCACTCACTTGGGGGAGGAAAAACATTTTGCGAAACTCGATTTGGCTCAGGAATTATCAGCTACTTCCAGTAACCCAATAACGGCCGGAATGCACAAAAATAGTAAACATAGAGGGGCATGTCAATGCAACAGGCTTCAAATCGGAGTAAGTGTTGCCCCCAGGCATTTCCGAAAGCCCTCCATGGAATGCCTATTAAACGGGATAACAAGGGGCTTTCCATACTCTGATGATGCTCTAATTCAAGCAAAAAGACATGACTCAATTAGCAGGCAGACTAAAGAAGTGCTAACCAATTTTAGAGAATCCGGCCTAAAAGTAAAAAGGAAAAATGCTGCCTGGCTACCGGATCCAGTCGAATTTTTAGGGTATTTATTGACGAACAGGGTATTCACCCAACAGACAAAAAAGTCAAGCAAATTAAAGAACGCACCCAGGCCAAAAAATAAAAACGGACTTACAGCATTCTGGGTCTGATCCAACTTTTTATTTACGTATTCCTCCCCAACAAGCAACCGATAGCAGAACCATTACAGCATTTCTGGATAAAAAATCTATGCTGGACTTGGGGTAAAAAGAAAAAAAAGCATTCGAAGCTAAAAAACTTATTAACTCAGACACCATTCTTTTCAGTCTAGTAACACACTTCATTAAGGTCACTGTGAGGCATCACTTTTCGGAGTCGATGCCATCCTGAGCCACCAATTTACCTGACGGGAGAGAAGGCAAGCATGTCGCCTTTTAATCAAAAATGCTCTCCAAAGCGAACACAGACTATAGCCAGCCTAGACAGGGAGGCCCTGACAATCGTTGCTGTGGAGTAAATCGTTTTCACGAATACTCTATTGGGAGGACATTTTTCCATTGTGACTGACCAAACCGGGTTACTGGGCAATTTAGTGGGGACAAACCCACACGATCCCCACGGATGATAGGTGGTTAGAATTCCTGGCTCCTATTCATATGCCTTGCCTGCATGACCCAGGCACAATCACCCCTCGCAGACCTGCTTGAAGCCGGCGCACCAATTACCCTAACATAATTGAGTTATCGATCTTTTGGCTCCAAGATCCCCAGCACGGTACCGCTACCAAACACTTTCATCTTGGTTCTCTACATCGTATGCGCACCCCTCGCCCCGACACCTTGGCATCTGAGCTCTTTAATTAACTCCGCAGATGACACACGTAACGAAAGACCAGATCAGTAACTGCCCGCGTTTTGACTTAGGTAGGTAAAGGCTGCCCGGAAACCCAAAAGAACTGAAGGTTTAAACTTTTCGGACTAGACAAACTTACTAGTCTTTACAAAAGGGTGCTTATTGTGGGGATGATCGGGTGGTAATTCCATCCAGATGCAGGAAGAGGTGTTGGGATGCTACATGAGGCCCACCCAGGCATAGTAAAAATTGAAAGCTGGCAGGCAAGCCTATGTCTTGGTGCCTGGTAATAGACAAGGATATTAGAACCGCTGGTGTTCAAACATGCCATAACGTGTCGAGAGCTAGACCCCACCACCGCAAGCCGCTCATACGGGACTGGAACGACTCCACTGAGACCCTTGGTCTGCGAATTCCATATTGATTTTTGCAGGACAACCAGCGGCAACATGTTCTAATAGTCGTAGATGCATTTCATAAATTGTTGCAGGTTAATAGTTTGTCATCCAGAAACAACCGACACTGTTATAAAACAGCCTAAACAAATTGTTTTGCAATCATGGTTTAGCCTTGATGTATTGGTATCCCCGACAATGGGCTTACAACTAACGGCTATACATATTCAAAAAATAACAGTCACTTTAGCATCCCTGGGTATATGCCTATGCACTAACCACGCGGCCCACCATGGCAAATGGAGGGCCAAAATAATGGTCATGTTTACCAAGGAGGCCTATGAAAAATGGAACCGTGGGGATTCCAAGCCAAGCTTAACCGTTACTTACACTACAACAGATCACTCCCAGTAGCACAACAAACAAGAGCCATCAGAATTGTCATGGGGGAGGAATACTTAGACCTTTTGATAGACTGCACCCAAATTACACTTTGTGGAAACCCCCGACTCGTCCCAGCCCGATACCGCACGTTTGAGATCGCGACCCTAGTCTATGCAAGAATTTACCCGGGACCCTCTCTGGCTTCCAAAGCCCACTATCACACAAATAACAGGCCCCCGGTCCTACCGATTACCGTGGACGATGGAGAGAATGGAAGCGGACATTAGACCAGCTCGTTCCAAACATCGAGCGGAAAACAACCGTGCACCTCGAAATAATAAAATCGATGAAAACAAAACAGGGGGCTTTTGGTTCAACCCTGAACTATCGAATGTTATCTCTGGAGACGCCCTGTTTTCTTTCTTTTCACTTACCATTTTTCTGTTTTCTCCTTTTGTTAAAATTTTAGGGACCGTGGTGGTTGTGGATCAGGATTGGTGGTGCAGCTCTAAAATAGTGGAACTGGCGCAAACAGAACCGTCACATGACGGCTGAGATGGATCACACGGGAGAAACGCCACAACACAAGCCAGATGAAACAAACCGGATCAACAGCTGGAAAAAAGAAGCTGTGAGGGCCTTCATTTTCTTGCCATATGTGTTATTTGTATATATGTCATGGCTTAAGCGACCTTAGGCCAGTCACCAGGAGACTGGGAGTCTTTAGTGTCCTTGGTCGATGAAAGCCCCAACTGGGTG
>BHFT01000483.1:0-16044 GCA_004320025.1 Laticauda laticaudata
CCTCAACTCTCTCACACACTGACAGGATGCTAGCCAGGTGAATACCAATGGATGCTGGTAGGCAGAGGCAGAATTTTTTCCTCCTTATTTTCCTCCCTCAAAACTAAGCCCAACCACATAGTTTTGAAGCGAAGCACAGGTATCGAGCTAGTTCATTATACCTTGAATGGTGGAAGGTCATTTTTCTGTCGAGGTAGTCCTTGACTTGCAATTTCAGTTGAGTCCAAAATTTCTGTGGCGAGACAGCAGTCAAGCAAGCGTTACCCCATTTTATGGCCTTCCATGCCATAGTCATTAAGCAAATTGCAGCAACTGTGAAGTTAATAGTGGTGGTGGTTGAGTGAATCTGGCTTCCCCATTGATGTTGCTTGCCAGATGTTTGCAAAAGGAGTCCCTGGGACATTACATCATAGACATGAGCCAGTTGCCAAGCATCTGAATTTCGATCCTGGGACCATGGATAAGATAATGTGATGGATCTGATCAGGTGACAATGGTTGTAAGTGTGAAAAATGGTCATGAATCCCTTTTGACAGTGCTGTTGCAACTTCAAATGGTCACTAACCAAATTGTTGTAAGTCAGTCTTCACACAGAGGTACATTTCCCAAAATGTGTTCTTTGAACTGGAATAGATGTATTTAGTTTCATTTTAGAGGGTTTGGCTAACGTCTTCGAACACCTTCTTTATTTATAGCTGTTCCATTGGATCTGGGATCCAAAGTCTCTCCATAAGAAAGTTTTCTGACTTGGGGTTAGTTGTTAGTGGAGGAACTAACCGTTCAGATGGACCAATGGTTTACGTCCATGACATTCAACAGGAAGGAGACTGCAATAAGGTAGGACAAATACTTGGCAGGATTTCAGTTATATACATTGCTGTTTGAACAAGGGTGGTGCAGTGGTTAGAATGCAGTACTGCAGGCTACTTCTGCTGACTGCTGGCTGCCAGCAGTTTGAATCTCACCGGCTCAAATTTGGCTCAGTCTTCCATCCATCCGAGGTCAGTAAAATGAGGATCCAGATTGCTCGGGGCAATAAGCTGACTGTGTAAACAGCTTATAGAGGGCTGTAAAATCACTGTAAAGGGGTATATAAGTCTAAGTGCTACTCCTAACTACTATTGCTATTGACTGCCAGCTGCCTGCAGTTTGGCAGTTCAAATCTCACCAGGCTCCAGGTTGACTCAGCCTTCCATCCTTCCGAGGTGGGTAAAATGAGGACCCAGATTGTTGTGGGGCAAGAGGCTGACTCTGTAAACCACTTAGAGGGGGCTGTAAAAGCACTATCAAGTGGTTTATAAGTCTAAGTGCTGTTGCTATTTCTATTTTGAACAGAGCCAGGGATCTTCCTTCAGTGTGTTCTGGTTGGAATAATGACCTTTGTAAGGAAGGAAAATTGAAGAAACAAGATTGCTCTTATCTTTCCTTGCTCAGCTTGATTTTTTTTTCCACTGTTATTTCTCTCTCTGTGTTCTTTAGGATGGGTGCCTGCAAGTCGGAGACCAGCTAATTGCTATCAATAAAGACTCGTTGGTGGGTGCTACACACGAGGAGGCTAAAAGGATAGTTGCAAAGAATTTATTCAGGTAAAGTGTTGCTTTGGAGTTGATTTATTTATTCATATCCCACCTTTATTATTTTTACAAATAACTCGAGGCAGCGGGTATCTCCAACACACCCTGCCTCCTCCTATGTTCCCCACAACAACCCTGTGACCTGGGTTGGGCTCAAAATTACCCAGCTGGCTTTTGTGCCCAAGGCAGGACTAGAACTCACAGTCTCCCAGCTTCTAGCCTGGTGCCTTAAGCACTATATCAAACGGGGTCCCTATAGGTTTTAAACACAACATCTGAAATAGAGTTGGAATAGATATATCTAAGGATATTAGAGTTGATCTGGGGGAAAGAAAGAGTGAACCGTAAATAGAGGACTTGGGTATAGTTTAGACAGAGATTGCACAGAGATTTATACAGAGATGGGAGGAACCATGAGAAGGAAACTCAAAATAAGCCTGCCTTGATTTGGGTTGGTATAAGACAGGGCAGGGAGAAACTTGGACAAATTTCAAGATTCTATTACTGCATCGAGAAAATAAAATCACGTTCTTGGAATTCCTGCAAGGTTAATTTGGCTTATCTTGAAGAGTTGATGGCATCATCTTTAATCATATTTCCTGACCAAAACCTTAACCACAACGTGCTATGAGGCACAGGGCTGAAACTCCTTCCTGATTCCATGATGTGGTTTCACAACACATGTAAATGTAATGTCGTCACGAGCCATGCCTGACATACCTTATCAGCTTTCTGTTTAGAAATGGTACAAAATTCGGCTAAAGTCAGGTCAACCTTGCCATCCGTTGGTTAACGCGATGCTTCCGTTCTGTACTCACTGCCTCCGTTTTGCTTCCTCTCTATCCGTCCACCTCCAAGCATCCGTCTATTGACATTTCATCGGCTCACAGGATTTTGAGCTGCCAAAAACTTTTGAGCGGAAAATGTTCCAATGCATCATGTTCTGCATCTTAGTGCATACGGGGACATCCGTTTGCATCGCATTACGCATCTGCTAAATCCGCTATGGCATCCGCTGCGCATCCGGCAACTCAAATCCCGTTCCAAGTGGTAAAACGAACTGCGAGGAGGAAGCGGGAACGGACGCGCAGCATTGAGTAGCCACGGATGGAGAAAGGATTGATAAGGCGATGCAGCTACGGCATCGCGGTCCATCGCGCTACGCTATCGCTCTGCAATCCTCTACGCATCCGCTCTGGCATCCGCCTCTGCATCCTCCATGTATCCTCTATGCATCCTCGTACGCATCCTTCTTACGCATCTGCTCTGCATTCCGCCTGCATTCTCTACTCTGCATCCACTTCCATCTGCTTCCATCCGCTAGGCTTCCGTTCCGCATCCGCTTTCCATCTCGCTCTGCGTCCTCCCCTCTGTCCTATCTTTCCGTTGTTATCCGCTCTGCTTATGGCAAATTTTTGACCCCTTTTGAGAGCGGATAACACACGATGGAACATTTTTCCTCGTCCGGTTACGTTTTTCGCATCCCGTTGGGCCCCAGAATGTGACAGGCGCTTTACTTTTATTATTAGATACGCAATTTGAATCCTTTTTTATGTTTTTTTAATTTTTTTTTTATTTTAATTTATATGCTGCTCATCTGTCCAAAACAAGTCACAGCTGCTTTTTCTTTATCTGGTGTTGGCCTTCATATGCCTTGAAGCAGAGGTGGGTATTCAGTAGGTTCTGACCAGTTCTGGAAAACCGGTAGCATAAATTTTGAGTAGTTTGGAGAACCGGCAAATCCCACCTCTGACTGGAGATTTTACAGTATTCTTCCCCTGCCACAGCCACCAAGCCACACCCACAGAACTGGTAGTCAAAAAATTTGAATCCCACCACTGCCTTGAGGTCCTCCCAAGAATCTATTCTAGGAGGTCATAATTGTTCAGAGTATTGCAACATAAATGCAGTACCAGAAAAGTAAGCACAGATGACTGAGGCTTCATTTAACTTCTTTATAAACAGATGAAGTAAATTTTACAATACCAGTTGTGGATTTCTCCAACATGGAGCAAACTCAAACAGAAGCAAACATGTTACAGGTTCAGAGCAGAACAGCAACTCAGGAGCTCAGAAGCAAACATCAGTTTCAGCAGGCAAGCAAGACACAGAGCAGAGGAGAGAAGCAGTTTCATTTTCAATAGATAGAGCTTAACACAGCTTCAGAGCTGCAGAACTTAATAAAGAGCCAGGCCTAGGCTACTTCTAGTTTCAGTTTCCAAACAGACCTCATTGGCTTAGTTGCTATGCCTATTCATTGGCTGACCTTGTTACCAAGCTCTATTTCAGTTCATGAATGTGCTCTGAAAATGATGCATCAGTGTAATATATGCGGGGACACAAAAAGTGTGGCCATTTGTAATTGGCAGGTGGAAACTTTATCAATCTGCAGATTTTATTATTAGAATTCCTAGCCAGCAATTTGCCATGCAAATTTAATTTCATGATTCTGGGGTGCCTGTTTAGATAATGCAAACAACATAATGGCACAGACTATTTTTAGACTAAGGGTAGTTGATCCAGGTTCAGACACACTAAACAACAGAATGACTTTTGACCATTTTACGATCTTTCTTGTCACAATTGCTCAGTGAATCACTGCAGTTGTTAAGTTAGTCACATGGTTGTTCAGTGAATCTGGCTTCCCCGTTGATTTTGCTTGTCAGAAGGTCACAAAAGGGAATCACATGACCCCCCCAGGGACACTGCAACCATCATAAATATAAAGCAGTTACCAAAGCTTTCAAATTTGGATCACATGACCAAGGAGATGCTGCAATGCTTATAAGTGTGAAAAACAGTCATGTCATTTTTTCAGTGCCCTTGTAATTTCAAACAGTCACTAAATGAATGGTTGTAACTGAAGGACTACCTGTACCTCTGGGTTTATTAACTGCCTTCTTTTAAGCATCCCCTTCTCACCAATCTTCTTATAAGCAAGTTGCTCTTTTTTTTTTTGCAAGGCATGAAGGAAACACAGAAGTGGCCTTCATTCTAGGAAGGGGACAACTTCATCCAGGACACTGTGCGAACAACAGTGCTCACTCAATGTCCACAAGACTAGGAGATAACAGCATGGCTCTTCCTGGCAGGTGGAAGGTACACGTGAGGTCCCCAGAGGTAAGAGTTCCACTCCTGATGAGTTCTACTCCAGATTTTCATTCATCCACTGAAGTTCTTCACTTTCAAAGTTGGCCATATTCTCCCCAACAAAATGGTGCTCCTGAACTCCTTTGGGTCAAATTGGCTTCTCTCTCTCTCTCCCTCTCCCTCTCCCCCCTTCTCCAATGGGGGAAAGCCAATGTTCTTCTGAGATGCCCCCTACAAGATGACTTTAGTTAAATACTCCCTGGGGTTCATATATAAAAGTGGCCATTGAGATTCCCCAAGATAATTTACTGAATGGGGAACACTGGCTAAGGAATTCTGGGAATTGAAGTCCATCCATCTGAAAGTTGCCACGGTTGAGAAACTTTGCAAAAGAAAGCGTCAGACCTGCCCCAATCTGATCCCTCAGGGAAAGAAAACCCTCGACTCCATTTGGTTGAAGTGAAAGGTACTTTTAGTAAGAAATGCTGATTGAAGTAAAATCAGGTGGAATCTGAGTTTCCTGCACATCAATACAAAGCTATTTTCTTCCTTCATTCCTGTCCCTCCCCCCATGACCTGTCCAAAACAAGCCAATGTGATATTGCCAAGATGTTTTGGGAACTCTGAGGTGTTTGGCTGGTAACTTTCCATCCTCAGGGCAAATGGCCTTGAAGTATGAACTGGGCCCACATTGATCTGCTTTTCCCCCTCCTGAATTCCCACACAAGCTGCAAACAGGTTTACTGCCCATTCCTATTCCTCCCCCTTAGTTCTTTGATGGCAGGATACCAACGAGGCGCCAAGCCGAAGATGGTGGACCTGACAGAGAGTCCGGGAAGAAGAGTTAAGGAACTCAGAGACATGTCAATCTACTCCCTTCCTTTTTTTGTGTGTGCGTGTTTGTAAACACATCTGATCCATTACAGTTACATAATGTTTTTAACAGGCTTATTTTATGGTCTGCCAGCATTCTTGATTGACTAGTTTCTTGGGGGGATTTTGGAACCAGAATTCTACTATAAAAACAGCCAATCACCCCACAGACCACTAGATTCTTAATCATAGTCTTTCCTTTGAGATGGACAGTCTGTGAGGTTCTGCAAGGGAAACACACTGATTTATTTAATCAACGTGTTCTTATCTAGCCTTTGAACCCATCTAATTCCAGAGCAAGGCAGAAAAGCTATGAACAGGATTAGACACCCAGAGCGCAGGATAATAATAATAGTTTTAAAACATCTTCAGAGCAGATTAACAGACTGCAGCATTGCAAAGCCAAGTACACCAGGAGACAGAGGTAAAAGGTGAAGAATTTCTCAGCACGACTAACCTTAATCCAAATCTAACCTCGGGATGCTTCGGAAAAAGTCATACCAGGCTACATTTCCGGTTGTGTTTTAGGAAAACTACTTCTCCGCTGAATCTTGTGGGATACCAAGCTGCCTTGCAGAATCTAGCTGATCTTGGCTGATTTCAGAAAATTTGAGTAGGTTTGGACCAGATTAGCATTTGCTGAGTGCTTGATGCTCTCAGAGCTTGGCTCTTGCTTTGCAGACATTTCATTCCCCAACTACGTAACACCATGAGTATGAGAGAGTGTGGAGTTTTCTGCCTGTATCCTTTTAGTGAGAAGAATGCAAATGACCAGTTACCACTTCCTTTTGTTTCCCCAAACATTCATTCCCACTTCCCACAGTTCATGGCAGTCTGTTACTGCCATAGGTCCAAAACACGCATAAGATGGCATTGACAAAACGTCTTCAAAGAAAAACAAAGAAAGTCCAGTTGACTCTTGAAAAAGCACCTTTGGAAGACCCAGAGGAAAGCTCTTTATTCACCTTATTTTTTTGCACTCTTTTATTTCTTCCCTGATTAATTTTCTCCTTCTGCATTTTTCCATTTTTTTCAGAACAGCCACAACAGCCACTTTCCTGTGCCTTCTCCATCTCCAGATGTCTGCCCATCAGAGTGCAACATTTCTGGTAAAGACATTTTGCACTGGGATTAGGAGGGATATCAGATTATCATAGGAAAGTGAATGCCAGCTCCTGAGACCATTGTTAGAACATAGTACACACAATAATAAAGTTATTATTGATAGGAGACCCTATACATTTCCTGACAAATGGCTGTCCAATCTCTTTTTGACAGCCTCCAGTGATGGATCACCCACAATTTTCAAAGGCAAGCCATTCCGTTGATTGATTGCTGTCACTGCTAGGAAATTTCTCCTTAGTTCTAGGTCGCTTCTCTCCTATTGGTTAGTTTCCAACCATTGTTTCTGGTGTTTTGGAAAACAGTTTCACCGCCTCATCTTTGTAGGAGCACCACAAATACTGGAACGCTGCTATCATGTCTCCCCGGTCCTTCTCTTCACTAGACCAGAGAAACCCAATTCTTGCAACTATTCTTCATATGTTTAAGCCTCCAGCCCTCAAATCATCTATGCTGCTTTTCTCTGCACTCTTTCCAGAGTGCAAAGAAGATTGAGATCCCCTGTGATTGTGATTCCTGTCAATGTGATTCCCAGGGGTCCAAATGCTTAAAGACCCACCATGGTGTATTGGTGACAGTGCTGGACCAAGAATGGTGAGATCCAAGTTGAATCCCCATCCTCTCCTTCAATCATAGTGTCAATTTATAAAACATTCCTATGCCAGTTTCCAAGTTGCCATGAGAAAAGCGAGGGGGGGGGGAACCTGAAGGATCATACAGCAGATAAAATCAGAAGCACATTTCAAGCTTATCTCACAAAGATTGTAACTTAGGCAACCTGGGTTCAAGCCCATCTATGGAAGCTCACTGAAGAACATTGAGCCAGCCCTTCCTTCCTTAGCCTTAGAACCAATGTGTCAGGATTCCAGTGATTGCCCTAATTAAATCATAAGCCTTGAGCCAAGCTTCAAAAAACTTCAAAAGATTTATTAGGAGCAACGTGCTGGCATGACCTGCATGAAGCCGACTCTGAGACATGTAATTTACAATTGCCTATAACCTCGTCTTCCCCCACCCCCCTGGGTGTATTATAATTCAGATTCTCCAGCAAAATACGTTCATGAGCTGGGTGTCATAAAATCACATTCTCCTATAAAGGATTTTTCACAGGCAGAATACCCGTTGCCTAAGTTACAATCTTTGTGAGATAAGCTTGGAATGTGCTTCTGATTTTATTTGCCATATGCTCCTTCAGGTCTTTTCCCCTTCTTTCTCATGGCAACTTGGAAACAGGCATAGGAGTGTTTTACAAGTTGACACATAGACAAATACTCTTTTCTGGGCCAACCTACCTCCACAGTTGTTGTGGAAAAACGTTTGGGATTCTGGAGACAGCATAACTGGAGGCCCATTTCTAAAGATTTTCCTGCAGCCCAGGCTGTCTTCAACTGCTATCAACTGTTGCTGAACACTTTAACATTAAGTATAGAAGAACTGGGTTCTGTGGGAGAGATGGGATGAAAAAAAATTGAAAGTTGATCAGATTTAAAGGTAAAATGTTTTTTGTTTTTGTTTTACTTTGGACACAGTCTATTTTTACCTTGGGCGCAACTATTTTCAGTCATCTTTTGCCCCCAATACTTTCCCAAAGTTCTTTTGGGTGGTACCGGAAGAAAGAAAAGTTAGAATCATGAAATGCTAGGGCTGGAAGGGGCCTTCTAGTCCAATCTCCTGCTCAAACAGGAGACCCCATACCAACCTGACAAATGGCTGTCCAATCTTTTCTTGAAAACATCCAATGATGGAGCATCCACAACTTTTGGAGGCAAGCCATTCCACTGGCTAATTGTTTCACTGTCAGGAATGGTCTCCTTAATTCTAGGTTGGGTTTCTCTTTGTTCATCTTCCATTTGTTACTTCTTGTCCTACCTTTGGATGTTTTAGATAATAGTTGACCCCAGTGGTGGGACTCTACCAGTTTCCCTCCCGGTTCAGTGATCGTACACCTAATGCACATGTACGCAGCTTTCCAAAACCAGCTGAGGCCCTGCTGCACCAATCAGCTGAGAGGATAAAGAAGATAAAAGCACAGGGGTTGTGTGGGAGGACCGATCCTGCACTTTTCTCTTCCTTCTCCTCTCAGCTGATTGTTGGAGCCTTTTTTCACTACTGGTTCAGATGAACCGGTCCAAACCGGTAGCATTTCACCACTGGTTGACTCCCGCTGAAAGACTGCGATCAAGTCACCCCAGTCCTTCTTTTTGTTAGGCTAGACTTATATAGTTGGCTGGCTCTGTTCATTCTTTCTCTTCCTTACAGCTCCTGCTTCTCCTTCAAGCCAGGAATCATCTTCAACCCACAAGCCTAAAGTACCCCTGGACCCTCACGTTCGTCTCAAGGATGGCAAGCTTGAATTGGTGAGTCCAACCCAAACAGTGATTGCAGACAAATTAAAGGATTTGAATCTAGGATTGATGAAGGCTCCTTCGTCATAAGTTAACTAATTTAAATTTCATTGAATTCAAGGACTTGGTTTTTTATATCTTGGGAGGCCAAGTTATCATCATTTTCTAAGCACATTTTATGCACCTGTAATATTTCCTCGGGTTATATTTTAATGGATTAATTTCATGGCTTGGAATGAAGAACATGTATTGATTCCAAACCATGATCCATAACTTGGAAACCTTCTGCGATGACACGGGGCAAGGCACAGAGAAAACCCACTCAGCTGATAGTTCAAATCACCCCTTTATTGCTCCAACTTTCCCCCAAATGCTCCCATGTTATGGAAGTCCCAGAACAAAATAATCACACACACATCCTGCAGACTCTGCTTGCAAATAATCCAGCAAAATGCTGTGAGCCCAACAGCTGCAAAGCAAGAAATCCAGCAGGACAAGGGAATAAGTTAATGAGTCCAGGAACCAAAGGAACAAGGCAATTAATCCAGGAAGCAAGAAATAAAGCAAGAAGTCCAGGAAACTCCAAACGTCAGCAGTGGCACACAAAAGTCCATGGATTCAGCATTTGTTCCTGACAAATGCCCCTCCCCACAACATCTCCTAAATCTCAATCCCCAGGTGAAGAGAAGTAGGGCGCTCTCCTCCCAAGTTGTTGGGTTGGCCTGCACTGTTCCCATCTCCTCTCCACTCTCTGTGCTCATGGATCAAGAGGGCACAGTCCTTACTCATCACCTGAGCTTTGTTGCTCCTCATTTCCACTGCCTGCCTTTTCTTGGTTGTCCTGGCCTAGTTCCTCCCTGATAGCAAGCTGTCCCATTCTTGAAGAATCCTGGCCTACCTGCTCCCCACATTCTTCCAAAGCTAATGAAGTTGCCCCCTCAGTCTCCCTTGACTCCAGCTCTAGCTCATCTTCCTCCTCAGATTCAGGCTCCCATGGGTACATGGCACCTCCACCCATTGCTTTTTTTCCTAAAGGCCCTGCAATGGATTCGGGTCCACTTTTAAGAAAGTCTTCCATTTTGATCAGGCTTGATGCAGAGCTGATTTCTCCAGAAGGTTTCCATCTTAAAGATGACTGTGGATGTAGCAAAACATCCTTACTTAACATGAGACTCCTCCAATGGTGTAGATTTCAGCTCCAAAATCCCCCAGACTGCATGGCCATAGCTCAAAATCCTGGATCTACAACCTTATGGAGGCTGTCTAGAATGTGAATGGAGATACCAGGAAAGTGAGACCACATTTCTAAATGAATATCAGCTTTTCTTCATTTTTTTTCCTCCCCATTCTTCTCACATTCTGTTTTTTGGCTTCCAGATGTTACAGTACTTAAACCTAGATATGAGTGAAGAGAAGAAAAGGCAGTTACGTCAGAGACTGACAATTGATTCCCAAGGCACAGTAGCCTATGGAGGTGAGAAAAAAAATGTAGAGGTACTTTCAGCTTTCAAGATTCTGTTAATGTAATTTTATAGGTGAGATAGAGCTAGTATTCATGTCTAGACTGCCTTGAAGAGCTAACATCAATCTTGCAGGTCTGAAACTTCTGTATCCTCAGGGTCACCTGAGTTAGTAGTTCCTGGTTCCTGTAGTCTGCAATTTTTTCTCTGGAAATCCGTCCTATTCCCACACCATTCAAAGGGTGTCCATCCCAAACTGTATAGCTAAAAGGACACAGATAAACCACTAAGTGCTTCAGTGACCCTGTAAAAGGATGAAAATGCCCAGCTGTCTGCAAGGAGTATAAATCCTCCCATTCCCCACCATCCAGTCAGAGCCAAAGAAGCTTCTTGGATGAAAAGTAAAACATCTTCCAAGAAAAAACAAGAAAGTCCGGTTGCCTCTTGAAAAAAGCACCTTTGGGACAATCAGGACCTGGATTTAAAGTCTCTACAGACTTTAAAATGAAAGAGTTGAAATCCACACATCAGTGCGGGCTGAGGAATTCTGGGAGCTTAAGTTCACAAGTCTTAAAGTTGCCCTGCTCTACATCTTTGGCTCTTTGTTTGGGTTTTATTAGTGAATTTATTTTTACTTTTTTTTTGCAGCCTTTCTGAAATGAACCCCACAGATCTGATGGGCTAGAACAAGCAATAGCTGTGCCAGATGGTTGGGGTACATCTCAAAGAGTAGGAAAGCTGCATGCTGTGTTGAGAGCGGCAACCTGGTGGTAGAAAAGAGTTTCAGAAGAGATGCCTTTAATTAGAAGAGTAGACATAATTTTTGGAGAGTTCTTCCCAATTTCTGGGTGAGCTTTAGCAAGCAAAAGAGTCTGTTCCAGGATTGCTTATGTCAGCATTGACTGAGAAGTTGAGCAAGACCTCCCTCTAATGGATACCTGGGGAGGTAATTCTCCTGAATTCAGCATTTTTATGAGCAGAGACTCATAGTAGGACGTGGTGGCTCAGTGGCTAAGACATTGAGCTTGTCAATCAGAAAGGTCAGCAGTTCGGCGGTTCAAATCCCTAGCACCGCATAACGGACTGAGCTCCCATTACTTGTCCCAGCTTCTGCCAACCTAGCAGTTTGAAAGCATGTAAAACAATGCAAGTCGGGACCACTTTGGTGGGAAAGTAACAGTGTTCTGTGCGCCTTCGGTGTTTAGTACTGCCGGTCACATGATCACAGAGACATTTTCGGACAGTGCTGCCTCTTCTTCAGCTTTGTAACAGAGATGAACACTGCTCCCTAGAGCTGGAAATGACTAGCACAGATGTACAAGAGGAACCTTCACCTTTATGAGCAGAGAGGAGATGATGTTTTCTCAACTTTCTGATAAATTAAGATCACGTTGCCAGCCCTTCTGGTTTGCCTGAGTCCCTCCTTTCTTTTCAAATGCAGATTTCCTCCATGTTCTCAAGGACTTGCTACCACAAGAAGACACGGAGCTCCATTCAAATTCTGCGCTTTTCAGCCCTCATGAAGTAGCTACTTTGCTGGACACGTCTGCTTTCCATTCTCCAGTTAGTGTTGAACTACCCAAAGTTTTACTGCACTCTTCTATGTTTATTTTGATTGTTGGTTACTACTTTTGAAGCCTTGCATGGTTACTCAAGGAATCAGCTCGCCCCCCAAAAAGGGACGATCCAAATGGATAATCACTTAAATATGAGCCTGCAGTGTGTGTCAGCAGCCAAAATAGCTAATACAATCTTTGTTGCATAAACAGAGGCATAGAATCAAAATCACGTGAAGTATTAGTACTGCTTTATTAAGCCTTAGTAAGGCCACACCTAAAATACTGCATCCAGTTTAGGGTCACCAATTTACAAAAAAGATGTAGAAGCTTTGGAAAAAGTGCAGAGAAAAGCAACTAAGATGATTAAGGTCTTGGAGACTGAAGCATATGAAGAACAGTTGCAGAAATTGAAGTATAGTTTAGTTTGGCTTACTCATCAACATTCTTGGCTGCACTAACTTCTCTTTACAGATGTCTGATTCTCTCAGTTCCAATGAGAATGAGAAGCTGGATAACCTACAGCTGGAAATGGTGGTGTTACAGGAGGAAGTTCAGAGGCTGAAGGTAAGGGTCTCAACCAGAAGGCTTAATTTCATGTAAGTTGATGGTCATGTAAGTTGATTGGCATAATAGCAATAACAGCAGCACTTAGACTTATATGTCGCTTCACAGTGCTTTACAGCCCCCCTCTAAGCATTTTACAGAGTCAGTCTATGGCCCCCCAACAATCTGGGTCCTCATTTTACTGATCTCAGAAGGATAGAAGGCTGAGTCCACCTTGAGAGGATCAGGATCAAACTTCAGGCTGTGGGCAGAGTTATCCTGTAATACTACATTCTCACCACTGTGCCACCACAGCACCTAAACCAACCCTCCATAAAGTAACATATAGCAATTTGGTCCTTGTGGACAGATGGATGAACATCTACATTACAGTCCAAAGCAGCATTTTAAAATCCCAACAAAAGCTTAAAGAGATGAAATTATAACTGAATACATTATAAAAAAACAAGATGTCATTAAAGCAACTGAAAGATTGTACACAATGAAAGGAAGATTTTTTTTCCAAATCTTTGTTACCCGCTAGATGTAGCATCATGTAAATTTAACTATATTATACATAACTTAAAGTAGGAAGAGAGCTAATGTTGTTCTAAGGTTGTCAAAATCAAGAAGTCACCTTTTCTGACTAACTATGAAAAGATCAGAAATCCACGGTGAGCCTTGCAAGGTAGACCAGCCTAGCTGTCAGCGTTCCAACTAACAAACTCCAACCCAATAAACTCTGAGGCAGGAATTTCCTCAAAATCCCATTTATTAGAGTTATAATACTGGCACATCTGGGAAAACCTAAATCGGAGAGTTCTGGGTTTTCCCTTCCCAAAAGAAAATCAAAGATCCATCCTCTGCACCCACCAGTTCATCACATGGCCCAATCAAATCTTCGTCCCAACTGGCAGACATCCCTCCAGACACTCCCCTCCATGTGTAGGGTGACATGTCCTTGACTCTCTAAGAAAGAATGTTATTGAGTCTAATTTTCCACCTCTCTAACAAATCCCCCCTCCCAATTTCTCAGGCACTAAATGTGGCAGTCTCGAAGCTTCTGAGTAAAATATGGCTTCCAAAGTTGACACTAGTTTCCTGACAGTTAGAGACCATGACCAAACTCGAAGAAGGTTGGATGAACATGAAGTCATAAGTCCACTGGAATGGGGATTATTATTATGATCATTATTATTTTTAGAAAGCACTGTCTGGATTGATGACACTGTAACCCTTCCCCCCTCCCCCCCTCCTTCCCAGTCTCTCCTGAAGGAGGTGGAAAGCCATAAGAAGTCTACGGAAGATGAGCTTCACAAATTGAATCAGGTCAGTGATGGAAACTGATTGTACACCTCTGTTTCATTGACCTGAAGATGTACATAATTAAGGCTTTACGATGGTGTCAACGGCTCCCAAGGCTAGGTCTCTGTAGTCCTTGACTTACAACAATTCATTTAAAGGGACTTATCCACTGAAGAAAGGGACTTGTCAGCCTTGGAAGCCATATTTTTGTCAGGTTTCCAAGTGGTGAAATCCATTTAAAAAGAAAAGA
This sequence comes from Laticauda laticaudata, assembly GCA_004320025.1. NCBI lineage: Eukaryota > Metazoa > Chordata > Lepidosauria > Squamata > Elapidae > Laticauda > Laticauda laticaudata. The sequence continues at coordinate 14,122 of BHFT01000483.1, forward strand.
ACAAAGTCCAACTTCCAAGACAAATTCTTTTATTTAGGAAAGCATCAAATTGGCAAAGTCCATGGTAATTCTGGATCTGACACAACCCAGAATTACCCCACAATATTAAAAGTTAGAAATAACCCCCAAAAGTCACATTCTCCAATATAAGTAATTCAATGTTGCTTGATGACATAAATCTCCACCTCAAGGGGCCTAAGCATGGACAGCTTTCACTTTGGCTGGATCCATTTCTATCCCCTGAGTTCAAATACAGTAGCCAAGATAATCCAACGACTCTTTATGGAATTTGCATTTGGATAGCTTCACATACAGCTTTGCATCTAACAGTCTTTTTAATAATTTTCTTACTCACTTGATGTGTTCTTCTAGAGTTTCATTGTAAATAAGAAGGTCACCAAGTAAACCAGGACCCCTTTATACAGATATTGATGTAAGACTTCATTTATGAACTGCATGAAGACCCCTGGGGCTCCTTGTAGTCCAAATGGCATTACTCTGAATTGAAAATTGCATAAGGAGATGTTGAAAGCAGTCTTCCATTCATCTCCTTCTCTGATGCAGATTCTGTAATATGCTTCACGGAGATCTAATTTGGTAAACACTTTCCCTTTTGCTAAGTGTCCTAACATGTCTTTCATGAATGGAGGGGGTACGTGTTATGAATACTCATACAATTAAACCCCTTAAAATCAATACATAGACGAAACCCCCCATCTTCTTTTTCTTTAGTATGGGTGCAGCCACTCTGGATTTTGCAGGTTGGATGAAACTTCTGGTGAGGTTTGTGTCTATATACTTCCGTAGCTTCTTCATTTCCTTAGGAGTGATGGTGTACATTTTTGGTTTTGGTAATTTCTCCCCCTCTATAAACTCTATGGCACAGTCAGCATTGTGATGGGGGTGGAGGGTTAGCACATTGCATTTTTACTTGGAAGCTTCAAGGCTGCCACATTTTGTGCCTGGGAATTTGGGAAGGGGGATTTAGTAGAAAGGTAGAAGATTAGACTCAACAACATTCTTTCTCAGAGAGTCAAGGACATGTTGCCCTGCACCTGGAGGGGAGTATCTGGAAGGATGTCTCCAGTTGGGATGGTGGTTGATTGGGTGCAGGGGATGGATCTTTGATTTCTCTTTTGGGAAGGGAAAACCTGGAATTCTCAGATTCGGGTTTTCCCAGATGTGACAATATGGCAACTCTAATAAAATAGAACATTGAGAAAATGCTTGTCTCAGAGTTTATTGGTTTGGAGTTTGTTAGTTGGAATGCTAATCAGCTTTTAAATTTACAACTGTTGCAGCATCCTTTCTGTCACATGATCAAAATTCAAGCACTTGGCAACCGGCATGTACTTATGATGGTTGCGCTGTCACGTGGTCATGTGATCATTAGTTGTAGCAGCAAGCAAAACCAATGGGGGAAGCCAGATTCACTTAAAAATAGCCACACAATTCTCTTAAGAACTCCAGGGATCATCTTTAAGAACTGGCCCTGAATTTGTAAAATGGGGCAAAACTCACTTAACAGCTTCCTTGCTTGGCAACAGAAATTGGAGGCTCACTTGGGATCATAATTCGAGGACTACCTTTCTTCCTCACAGATGAAGCTAGAGTCACCATCAAATTCAGACTCCATAAAGGGGAATTGGATATATGGTGATTTTTTTTACAAGCTCTAAACAGTGTTCTTTCTTCAATCAAGTTCAATTCATGGCTTCTATCAAATGTGTCTATGTTCCTTTCCACCATCCCCAGACATTAATCCTGATCATCACCCTTCCAAAGATCTTTTTTTAAATAAAATTTTTATTGATTTTCAATAAACAAACATACACAAACAAAACACAAAACATAAAACTTCTTTTTGGAAAGCGGCTTAGTCCCAGGTTACATCTTTTTGTACAGACATAAATTTGAATTCAT
>BHFT01000484.1:0-13997 GCA_004320025.1 Laticauda laticaudata
ACATTTTCTCGTCCGCTGTGTCCTTTTTACATACGTTTTGCATCCGTCGGCCTATGTGACAGGCCCTTTAGATATATGTCCCTCTTTCCATTTTTTATACTTATCCTTTTTGTTTTTCAGTGTATCAGACAGTTCTTTATGCAACATTTATTTGACCCTTGATCAAATAAATCATATATGCAGACTGATTTTCTCAAGTCTATATTATTTTGGTCAACTTAAGGGCATTTCAATAATACATAAAATAAAAGACAGTTCCACATACACACTTTGCCTTGTCTAATGAAAAGCATTCTGAAGCCATCTAAGCAATTGCATTCCTTCCTGCTGGACTAAGAATATTAAGGTCAGGCAAGGAGCAGTTGATCTAATCAGCATTTCTGCAAAGTCAAAAATAGTGCACAAAAGAAATAACAAGAATGGCATTCATTATCCCAGAATCTGTTATGACAACTCATGAAATACAAAACCCCTGCATTTGTTATCATTCCTTCTAGATGTAAATTCCTATTGAAAGCAATGGAGCTAGGCTGACATGAAAATTTGGCAGCCAGGTGATTTCTTAAGAAACTGAATTCAGGGATTTAGGCATGAATTCAGCATAAGCTGTTTATGCAAAGAGAGAAAATTAAGAGGAATCTAATGGGTCACAAGGGGGAGGGAAGGTGGTATATTAGGGTCTCTGACTTCCAAAGTCTAAATTAGGGGTGTCAAACTCATTTTGTTAAGGTGGCATCACATGACGTATCAGGACTTTTTCCTCCTTTGCTAAACTGGGTGTGGGTGTGATCAGCACATGACGCATCTGGCTTTAAAATTCATGAACAGCTTTGAGTTCAATCAGTGGGAGATTGAATGGCACAAAAGTTTCTGTGAAAACCAAACCATGTCCCACAGGGCTCTTAGTGTCCATAGACTACAAAGAAAAAAGAAAACTTGCAATTTTATTTTGTACTACAAAAGTGGATGTAAATCACCTCAGTGATCAGCCTAAATTATGCTACAAGAACATGGGTGTACAGCACCTTTCAATCGAATGCAGAATCTTTGTGTGGATTGTGGGGAGAATCAGTCTTCAGATGAATGTCTATTAAACAAATTGAGACATAAGGAATAGGCTACTGAAGCTCACAACGATCTGTGTTACCAGAACATTTCCATAGCAACCCCTGAATCTCAAGATGCAAATGTTTCTTCTGAATCCATTGTTCTCTGTAGATGATGTGTTACTTCCTGCCCTTCTATTACTGTATTCATTATATTGTTACTTATGAATATATATGCACACATTTCCCCCTCCTTTCTGAAATATGAGTGCAGTTCTTTGTCAGGAAGGGTGTGTCTCCCATTATTCTTTTGGAGGAGACTCCATCCAGTATTGTCCAGTAAATCACTGTGGTAAGCCTTGATTATTTGCTATAGGTTAAGCAATGACAAAGTAACTGTAATAAATTCCCAATCATTTACATTTTAATGCTGTCAACTAAAAAAACATACTCCTTTGGTCTTTATAGTTGCCAGCAGAAAGGGAGGAGGGAAAAGTAGCGCATTCTTCAAATGCCTTAGAAATTAGCGCACAAGAATATTACTGGAGAGCATGATCGATGAGTCTTGGCTATGGATGTGTCCCATTGAAGAATATACATCCAGGGGATGGGGGGAAGACCAGGGTCAAGGGGGAAATGAATTATGTATTTTAATGTTGGCTGCACCCAGATAACATTAACATGGCCATTCCTAATGAAACTTTTTCTACTCTGAGAGATGCAGCAACAGACTTATGATTTGAATGTGGGTGGATTTGTTGGAGCCCTGACAAATGCATTTTGTTTTTATTCTGCTAGATGGAAAGTGCGTTCAGTCTGATTTTAGATCTTTCTCAGGTGTTATTGTTCATCAATGGGAGAAAATAGCAAGAAGGTGATGAGCAGCAGAGGGAAAGGAAAACTGCTTAACTTTTTTTTTAGAATCTGCCTTTACACAAAAAGAAAAAATAATCCAACTTTTCAAAAAATACTGTAAAATGCAGATTAGGAATGCAAGTTAAAATGAACAAGAAAATAGTAAGAGAACACCTATGTACTTTAGATGAGTTCAAATCACTGTGACCAAATGGATTACACCCAAAGGTTCTGAAGGAACTGACAGACATGATCTCAGAACCACTGCACCATATCTTTCAAAGATCCTGGAGTAATGTATCAAAGTAGAGGAAAACTACCAGAAGACTAGAAAAAGGGTGTTGTAGTTCCTATCTTGAAAAAGAAAAAAGAAAATGGACCCAGGAAACTAAAGACCTATCAGCCTGACATCTACATCTGGGAAGATTCTGGAAAATATAATCAAGCAAAAAATCTGCAAACACCTGGAGGCAAACAAAATCATAACTAAAAGCCAATTTGGGTTCATAAAAAACAGAACGTGGCAGACAAATCTTATTGCGTGCTTTGACAAAGAGACAAAATTAGTGGACCAGTGAAATTTTGTAAATATAATTTACTTGGACTTCAACACGGCATTTAATAAACTTGATAATAACAATAGTTTCATAAGATAGAAAAACATGGTTAGAGAGCATCACTACCAAATGGACTTGTAACTGGCAGACCAACATGTAGTATTTAATGGAACTGCATGTGTATGAAGGAAAGTAGTCAATGGGCTACTTGAAGGCTCTGTCTTAGGCCCAATAATTATTTAATAGCTACATCAGTGAAACTCATCAAATTTGCAGATGATATCAAGCTGAAGGAAAAGCCAATATTCCAGAAGAAAGGTTTGAGATAAAGAAGGAATTTGATAGAATTGAACATTGAGCCCTATCTAACAAAATGAAATTCAATAGTGAGAAAAGTGAAGTTATATAATTAGGCAGGAAAAACTAAATCCAAAGGTACAGAATAGGTAATATATTGGTCAAGTGTAGTAACTGCAATAACTATCTGTGAGACCTAGTTGACAATCACTCAAATATGAGTCAGTCATGTGCTGCAGCTGCCAAAAAAGCCAACACAGTCACAGGTTGCATTCAACAGAGCTATAGGATCTCTGAAACATCATTATTTTATGATTATTTAACGGACTGCAAAGAAATCTTGTTTACTTTCAATCACTTTAAGAGAATCAAAATATTGTTTCTGATGAATAAAGTTTTCAGAGGTTCAGAAAAATGTCCATAGCATTTTTTTAAAAAAAAAACAGTAATCTTGGACACAGTAGATTACTATGTTACAGAAAATAATACTGCAGGATTTTCAACTTCTGTATTATTTGTGCTACAAAACTTGCATTATATAGGATCCCCAAGTAATACACCAACATATGCAATTCGAGATTTAACCATAGTGTTGCATTGTTTAAAATACTCTGAAAACCTTGGGTTTCCAGTTTTGAACTTCCCTGAAGACGGACCTCTGACTGTGACTGTGAGTGGCTTTGGTACATGCTTTGGCATAGGAAAGCCCTGATCGATCAGATTTGGGGCAGAAGCCGCCTCTTAGGAGTGGCAGAGGAAGGGGAGACCATCAGCCAGGTAGAGGGAGTTGCAAATCCCCTCCCTGGCTTGGCAATTGCTCCCTCCTGAGGACACCTGTAGCGGTGGTCTAAAATGGCCACCCTGAAGGGGAATATTAAACTGGAATAAGATTGAGCAGGAGAGAGAAAGAAGCGGAGGAATGGGACAATATAATTAAATGGAAGGTACCCCCAGGGTTAACATTTCAAAGAATTTTTAAGAAAGGATTTAAAGTGGCGAAGAGAAAGAGAAAAAAAGGTGTGAATTGATTTTGACAGTAGCAGGGCTTTGAATCGAGAAAGATAGAAGCTGGAAGAAGGAATCATCTATGTAAAGAGAAAATTTAATACCAACTGGATTTGATCTTTTTGTTTGGAAGACTGTGCTTTAAAAAGCTCTGAATAATTGAAAAGAAAAAAGAAAGGAGGGGGTGAAGATCTTTTAGAACAAAGAGTGCCATCTAATTTAAATCTAATTTGTTCTTCTTTTAAAGGAGTCTGTTTCTTAAAAACTGTAAGGAAAATTGATACAATAAAACAAGAACTTTGAATAATTGAAACATTGAAACAAAGAAAGAAACAGGAAGATTCTGCCCTTGGATTAATTGTTGATTCTGGCATGGATTTGGCATTGGATTAGTTTAAGATTAAAACTTGAAAGAAAGAAAATAAAAGCTGNTGAGGACTAAAACTTGAGAGGAAGAAAATAAAAGCTGACTGTTGGAAATTAACTTCAAAGACACTATTTGGATTAAATTGCTAACTAGAAAGTTGTAAAATGGCGATATCTCTTCTGGAATTAAAAATGAAACTTAGAAGCATGAAAGAAATATTACAACAGCAAGGTGAATTATTGGGCTTTGCTTAAAAATTTATAGAAAATGCGATCGTAGAATATGAACAACAAAGACAAAAGACAGAAGAGGAGGTGGAGCAAATCATAGAAGGGGCCATCTTTAATTATCATCGAGAACAAAGAACTCTGGAAAGAAAGAAGAAAAGAGTTGGAAATAAATATAAAAGATTTAAGAAGTTAAATAAAGAGGGGAATATTCGGAAAATTAAAAAAGGGAAAAAGAATCAGCAGAAATTCAAAGGGCAGAAGGAAGCTATAAATAGAAGGAGATAAAAACTGGAATGAAAGAACAAAGGGGAAAATACAAGGAGAAAGAAAAGATAAGAAACAGGACTTTGGAACAAAGAAATATGGGAATTGTAAAAAAAAATGGAGAAAATTGTTTAATTAGATATAGAGATAATGGTTGAATAATATTTAGAGAGTGGATTCTTCAAGGTACTGGGCGGTAGCATAAATAAATTTATAGTTATGAAATAGGGACATATAGATTGATATGTTGGAAAACAGAACTGTTATTTCTTGATAATGGAATCTAATGCTCTTTTCCTTTATGTATAGAGATAATTGTAACAAATAATGGGATATGTTTATTAAATATATTGAAATATTCCTAGGACTGAAATGCAGGCTTTTTTGTTTAAATATTAGTGGAATAATTAATGGAATATGTGTATTAAATATATTGAAATAAATGAAACGATATAAGAGGAGAGCTAAAATGGAATTAACATCAGGGTTTAGGATTAAATGAATAGATTAATATGTCCTTTTTTTGAAATTGTAAATAAATCTTATAAAATTAAAAAGGGGAAAAACAATGCAGAATCTGATTTATATATGCTAAGTAGTTTTAAAGGGATTATTAATTTTAATGTTTTAGATAATAAAATGTTAAACATTTAATGGGATTTAAAAGGGGAGTTAATAAATGAATATGTAACTTAGAGGTGGCGCACTTAAATTGATATTTTAAGGGGGAAACCAATTTATAGAAGGAGTGTTTTTAATTAGAATTTAAGATGAAATATACAATTGTGACAGTTAAAAGTACTAAAGTAAAAGCTAACATAAGTGAATTGAATAGATAAGCATTTGTAATAATATAATAAAATAGAAAATGTATAAAAGCATTGTTAAGATAAGAAATTGAATACAAAAATTGAATATGTAACTATGTTCATATTTGTATGTAAATGTGAAACCTGTAACCATGCTGTTCACTAAAAAGAGATGTTAACATGTGAAAACTGAATAAAACTTGTATTAAAAAAAAGAAACAAAATATTTTAAATAACCCAAAAACCAAACTGCAGAAAATTTATTAGGATAAATTTCCAGGTAGAGAGAGATACATCTGTACTATAGCAATTCTGCATTTGCCTTTTATCTTGTCATGTTAATCAAAAGGAGCAAGCAGACCTGCTCAGAAAGCAATATGTTTCAGTAGAGTAGAACATTGTACAAATTTCTCAGTCTTCTCTTGAGCCTGTTTCTCATTTGTCCAAATTCCATCCCCTTATTGCATCCAAATCCTTTCTGAATCCCCTTTTCAGTTCCCAGAACACCTGATTTCATTGTGTCTTTGGAGCTCAAAAAAGCCTCAAATGTTAGTTAGAAGATAGGAAAAGGGTATCCAATGTCCAATTCCCTTCTGAGAAACAGTCCTATCTTCAGTCTATAGTGAAATGAAATCAAGATATCTTGTTGTTTTCACTGATTCATGGAATACTCTCCAAACCATTTATGTCTCTAGTTTTATCACTTTTTCTCAAATAAAAGCATGCATCCATCTTTCATTTCTGTTTTCATCTGATATTTTTTCTGTTTTCCCTTGGAACCTTCCAATTAACCCAAAAGTTGCATAAGATTTGTCCTTGGGGAAAATAATCATGATAATCAAAATACAAGTTTCCAACGCCATTATTCATGCCAAGTAGTAATTGCAGCATAGCTAGAATAATGACTCATGAGAGTTCAGAATGCGCTGACAATCAAAAGTAACAAGGGATACACTGAATGGAACAAGGAAGAATCATCTATCTTATTTTTAATGTATTCATTTCTTAAAGAAAAAAGAGATCATTATCAATGAATGAATATTGAGATGCTCTTCACCTTTAGAACCTTGCAATGTATTTTTCTTGTGTTCTGGACATGGACTGAAAATGCCCCTAGAATTATAGATTTGGAAGGGATAGATCTTGGAGGTCTTTCAATCCAATCCCCTATCCTGTGCAGGAATCCTCATATATTCTGGTCAAATAATGTCCATTTTTTTTCTTGAAAACCTCCACTTGTGGAGCATCCATGACTTCAGGAGGCAGGTTGTTTTATTGCTTAATTTTCGCAGACAGAAAATTCCTCCTTGCTTCAAGTTTGGATCTCTCACTATACTGTAGAGCAGGGTGCCAAACTCAAGGCCCACAGATCGGATCTGGTCTACCCAATGGAAAGAGGAAAGATTGGGCCAGCCTGGCTTCAGCCTGGTCTACCCAATGCAAAGAAGAAACATGCCAGCAGTTTGGGGAGTGGTNCCCAATGGAAAGAGGAAAGATTGGGCCAGCCTGGCTTCAGCCTGGTCTACCCAATGCGAAGAAGAAACATGCCAGCAGTTTGGGGAGTGGTGTCAAACTAGCCACGGCCACCCAGTTGGCCACAGCCACCCAGTCAGCCATGCCCACTCAGTCGGCCACACCCAGCCAGCCCGCCGAGGTCAACCAGAGCCCTGATGTGGCCCTCAATGAAATTGAGTTTGACACCCCTGCTGTAGAGTTTCCACCTATAGGCCCTTACATTATCCTGAGATATTATGGGGAAAAACTTCTCACCCTTTTCTTTATGACATTTCTTCATGCATTGGATGACTGCTGCCATGTCTCTCCTTAGACTTTTCTCTTTATACTGAGCAAGAGCCCTTACTTACTTTTCATAGGATTTAGCCTCCTAGCCTTTTGCCATTTTTGTCACTCTTTTCTATGCTCTTTCCAGTTCCTTAGCATATTTTTTGTACTGGGATAACCGTAACTAGACACAGCATTCCAGATGTGGTCTAATCCAGGGGTCTCCAACTGCCAGTCTACGATCCAGTGCCGGTCCACAGCCCTTGAGAACCAGGCCGTGGAAGTGGTGGGAGAGTGAGCATTTGTGAAAGCAGGCCACACGCAAAACCATCCCCTCTCCCCCCCCACCTTCTCCATTGTCACTACTCCACCAAGCCAGAAAGGTTGGAGACCACAGATCTAATCAGTTCAGCATACAGAGGTATGAACACTATACCTCTGTCAGTGCAGCCCAGAACTGCAATGACTATTTTGGCAACCACAGTACATTTTCTGGTTCATGCTAATTTGTGGTCTGCCAAGAAACCCAGTTCATTCTCACAAGGGCTACTGCTGAGTCTGGTGCCGCCTATCTGCATCTGGGCAAATGTGTAAAATTCAGAGGAGCTTTGCTAGCAGATGATGGTGTATATATCATGGCATATGAGAAGGTGCCTCTAATCTTGGGTGTGTAACTTGTTGGGGTTGGGATAGTTTTGTTTTGTTTTTTAATTTATTAATCCAATCCAATGTATCCATTTATCCTTGACAAATGGAATCTACAATATGTCCTCTCAGCCAGATTTAATGGGCTGAGCTGATACTATTGGGAAGAGGCAGTCCTTCAGATAACCCAGGCCCATGCAATGGGAGGCTTTAAGGGTTAAAAGCAGCACCATGAATTGGACCCAGGTGCAAATTAGCAACTACTATAGCTTGGAGAGTAGAAGTATAGTATGTACTGCCCTAGAGTACACATAGCAGCCCAGGACACTGCATCCTGCATTGGCTGAAGCTTCCAAATATTCTTCAAGGCAACTCCATGTAAAAAGATTATAGCAGTACAATCCAGAAATGACTAGAGCTTGTTGGTGTAGGGAAATGTGTTCATGACTATGGTTTCACCTTCACTGTCTTTCTACCTAGCTGTCAGAAATTTTTACCCTGTATAAGGAGGCAAAGGTAACTCTGGCAAAGAAATGAAATAGCCATCAACAGATAAAAGAGATTGTAAACAAAATCTCAGGCCTGGGAAAGTAGTAAGCATAAGAAACAGATTTAAAATAACCCTGCTGTAATTCTTCATGGTATTAGAGAGGACAGAAAGAAAGAAATTCTGCTAAGCTTTCAAGAGCCACTTTCAAGATTTTGACCCTAAACAATAAAGAGTTCCAGTAGTCCTTGTAGAGTCTGTTTTCTGACCTGGGCTATCTTGAAGGGATGGCATCAGTCTTTGTTTACAGTCTCTTTTAACTTCTCTGACTCCCTTGACATACTCTCAGTGTTTCTAAAGAAATGCAGGCTCATACTTTGATGGATTTCCAGGACCCTTACATGAACAAGTACGTGATAACCATCATGAATGCCTCCTTTATGGCTTTGCCATACACGTTACATTTTAATGGGCAAAAGAGTGTTTCTATTTATTACTGAAGCTCACTGTTAGACTGTACAAAACTGTCCTCTGAAATAGGCAAGTAAACCAAAGCAGAATCCAGTGGAACAGCTTGCCTTCAGAAGTTGTGGGGTGCACCATCACTGGTGGCTTTTAAGAAGAGACTGGACAACTACTTGTTTGGAACAATATAGGGTCTCCTGCTTGAGCAGAGAATTGGACTCGAAGACCCTCCAAGGTCCATTCCAGCTCTGTTATTCTGGATACTCTTTGGGTAATCAAGATGAATTTTGGAGCTTTTCTCTGCTGTTTAACTACAGGTACATTTTCCCTTTTTAGGACTTTTTATGCCATTTCTGTTTGAAAATGGTAGAAAGCTCTTCTATCCATGTGTAGGAATCATAGCCAGAAAGGTTTCCAAGGGCTACAAAAAGGAAATTTTGGGGTGGAAGTCACTTACAAGAAAAAATGGTAGCAAGACCTCCCCCCCACATTGAATACATGGTTTTTGTAAATATACCACCTGGATCAGTAATTCTATCACAGTTTATCAATTGCAAGGATAATACTAGACTTCCTCCAGTGTATATGTATGGTGGTGCAGTTGATCTTATCTAGGCTATAGATGACTATTTCTATGTCTGTAGAAGGTGGGAGACACCACAGCTACGCTGAGCATCTGCAGTATTTAAGAAATGCATTTTATACGGTTGGAAAGGCAGAAAAAGATATGGCATGAAATGAAAAAAATCATTCATAAAAAAAAATAAGCAAAGACATTAGATAAGCCTTTTTTCTGCTCGTTATAGTAAGCCAAGTACTATTAGAATACAAGCATGGCGTTATGCTCTGAATTTAATATTGGATTACTTCCATCTCAGCTGTCATGCTGGTTCCTAATTTAGTAATGAAATTTGTTTTAAATAGTGTCAACCTTTTTTAACCATTTTCCTCTAGGATGTATTGGGCTACACATCCCATCTTCTTTGGGCAACACATAACCCAACACATCTTAAAAGTGCTAAGCTGGGAGACGGAGTATTTTTCATACATTTTGTTCAGACAAGTCTTTTGTACAGAAACGGCTATTGCAGTCAGGCTCGGTGGATGCCACTTTAGGGAATTATGATATGCAGTAGGTCTTTTACAGCTGTGATACACAACAAAGTCAACAGCTGGCATTAAATAGGCTTCAGCTTTCAGGCTCATTCTTCAATTCCATTTATTGTATTTATCTTCAATATAGTTGAGTTGAAACGCCTATGCATGCTTACATGTGCTTAATGATTTTCCTCAAAATTTAAGTTTAATGTAGGCATAGACATATATAGATAATAATTTTCTTTATTCTTTATTAGACTCTAAGGCCAGAAGGCCTTTTTACTTTACATATAATAAAAAGGAAGAGAGAGAGAGAGAGAGAGAGAGAGAGAGAGAGAGAGAGAGAGAGAGAGAGAGAGAGATGTTCTATAGATATGTAGACAGATGTACTAACAGAAAATAATCTATGAAAACCTTAAATGAAATTATGCATTGAATGACAGATTTCCATTGGACACAGAATTGATCTGTGAGGCAGATGGTCAGTTTCTAAATATGATTAATAAATTAAAAATAAATAAACATGTAATAGGTGTACAAAATTCAGATCATAGAACTATGCTAAGAGCCTCCAAACAATAATAGCAATGGAACAGAACATGAACAGAACTTTCCTGAAAATTTCCAAGGTTAAGTCTGTTGGTAGAAAAAGAATGTTTTCCACATCCAACCTACTGGGATTGTTAAATGACAAGGGCATTATTAAAATAGTATGCAAAGGAAAATGTGTGATGACTTCATATCTCCAGCTGGGCAACAACAATGTTACATCTGTTCTTGTGGGTAAAACATTAAATCTTCAGATCCTACAAATCTTTTTCATTCCTTTATAAGGAATGTGATTTCCTTATTTATGTGCTGCTTTACTTATGGCAGCTGATATAATGTCTCTTTAAATTTTCAAAGAAAGCTCAGAAATGAACTATAATGCATAATAAACTGTTATAAATTGTCATACTATTCATAAATTAACCATAACCAATAACATATTTATTCATGTTTCTTCATTTTTATATTTCTGAGTTGCAAGTTGTGTTTTAGTATTACCAGGTCATGTTTCCCTGATAGATTTTACTTTTTTAATAAAAAGTGTGTATAGATGATATCCAGTATAACTATTACACTTACACATACTTAGAAGTGAAGAAAGTTCAACAAACTTTGTGGCCAAAATCCAAGGAGACAGTGATGTCGCATGGGGGCATTAACAAACTTGGCAAGATGGCAGATGAAGTGTGGCATACAACATTCACACATGTGCAAAAGAAAAGGTATGCACTGCAACAGCATCACCATCTCAGTATCCACAGGAGCTGTGGTGGATCAGTGGTTAGAATCCAGTGCTGCAGGCTACTTCTGCTGACTGTCGGCTTCCAGCAGTTCAGGTCTCATCAGGCTCAAGGTTGACTCAACCTTCCATCCTTCCAAGGTTGGTAAAATGAGGACCCAGATTGTTGGAGGGAGCAATAGGCTGACTCTTTAAAATTTCTTAGAGAGGGCTCTGAAGCATTGTGAAGCAGTATATAAATCTAAACGCTATTGCTATCTCCATGTTGACATGACCTATGGTGCCCTACTTCCACAGATTTTTAATGGAAAACATGCACAATATACCCAGTTCATAAAAGAGCCAGAAGCTCTTTTTAACAAGGGATGCTTACTAGAACCAGTGCACACACACATACACACACAAATGTATACACATACTTTTCAAAACCAGACCTGCTGTGTTTAAGTAAATTTGGACTGTAGGAATCCTAAGGAATGACTTAGCCTTTGCAAATATTAAGCCACACATTTCCTCTTAAATCCAGTACAGTAGCTGTGACACCTAAGGTCAGTAATACATTCCAAGCCCACCCCCCCACCACTATCACCATCAAATAAGCAACAGAGCTTGCCTAACCTCCTGGTAACGCAGCCAGATCTTCAGACCATACAACAGGCTAGTAGGGTTTGGCCTGTATGGATCTGTTGCACAAGCATTTTTTGCCACAGAGAAGGTGACATTATATAATAAAGAAGACCTGAAGCATCTTATTCCTTGCGGCAATGGGAAGAAACCAGGGCATTATCAGCAGCCTTGTCATTTGTCACCTAATGTCAAGAGGTAATAGTGCATCTCTTTCCCCTGCCATAAATCTTTCTTCCCCATCCTATTTCCATACTAACCAGGGCAAACTCTTACAAGCCTACATATAAATGTAAAGGTTGCGTTCTAACAAAAGGTTCCTTTCACTGTAATTTCTAACATCCTAAATAAGACTTGTGTTAATTTCCCAGGGACATTCCTTTAAATAGTGACAAAAATAAGTGTGAAGTAGAAGTGCCGTTAGCCTGAAAACTATATTTAGTATGACATTTTACAGTGGGAAATCTAAAAGTACATAATATCCAACATCTAAATAAAGAAATTGCCCATTGCTTTTCAATAATTTCAGAGCAGCCATTACTGCTCATTAGGTTAATAATATCCATTTAAAAGCCATTTCTAGAGCTCCAGTAAGAGATCATAACAAACATGCTGCCATGGTCTATTGTGTTCTACTTCCACCGCCTGAGTTTCTTTTTAATAGGAAACAAATCTCAAAATGCTTCATAAAAGTAACATAATTTTGCCACAATAAACCCAGCAAAATGTAGGACTTAAAGAGGCCTTTGGCTTAGTGCTATACTAGTGCTTCTTAAAGGCTAAGTTAACTTCACAGTAGATGAGGAGGTCTGATGGCAGTTTTTGGAAAAGCTCCAGATGATTCTGTAATGTCTAAATTTGCTTTGAAGGTAAATGTTTGGCAGCAATGAAACGAGGCCACCTCATTCTTCCTTCCCAGCCAGAATTAAAGATAACAACTTTGGGGCAACTTCCCTCAACCCTGGTAGACTATAGATGTGTATTGCAACCATCTTTCTTTCTTTCCCACAAACAGAGAAATTGCAATCTAATTCATCTGGAAAAGTCTATTATTTGGGGATTTCCAGAGAGATCCAAAACTGTAACCCAACACACTTATTCTTTTTCCCCTCAATGGAAAAATTTTAACATGAAAAGAAAATTGGTGATTTTAAGAAAAGCAACTGGGTTTTTTTTGTTGTTGATGTTTGGCGATATCATAGCACAAGAAAGCAAATCTGAGATGTCCTGCTAAAAACACAAGAGTCTGTTTTTTATTGAGTTAAGACAACTGTTCCACCTAACTCACAGGTATCAAAGTTGTGGTGTCACATTGCCATCATGTGACATTTCACGATGAGGTGGGCATGGCCTACATATGACACAACTGGCTCGCAGCCCACCAGTTTGACGCCTCTGAATTTTCTATCTCAGATTCCTTGTAATCACTGACAGAAGCTGCCCAAAGTGTTAAAATTCCCAAGGCAGGGAAATCAACCTGATAAATTTGCATTCAAATCATATGCCATATTTATGACATCATAGAAAGGCAGCTCACACCCAATTAGGGTATTTATTTATTTGACTCACTGACTCCAAAAATGACTAGCATCTGATCACCTGGGTATAAAACACTTTTCTTCCTTGTAACAGCTAACACTGAACCAAGGATTTTAAGGAGGAGGACACATGCAGAATATGTGTCCTCCTCCTTAACTATTCCTTTGCTTTTACTCAGAAGTAATTAGGACTCGCCAAGGAATTTATGTACAAAGATAACCAGACAGATGAGTTTGCAAGGGGGGAGGGAGAATTTCTAGCGAGATTCCAACTGGAGAATAATTTTGTGAAAGTTAAGGAGGTCGGCCACTTGAAATCCCTTTGTAGATTTTCCAAAAATAAACCCAATAGATCCTAACTCAGTTTCTGGCTGTGGAAGTGATCATTCAGCAAGAAAGTGTTGGAATGTTCTTATGTTGATCAGGAAGAATAAGACTTGCATTACAACAAAGGATGCCAAAGATATTTGAAAAACATGACATTTTTTTCCAAATTTAACAAAGTATATTTCTGTTAATGAAGCTAAAGCCCCTGTCACACAGCACCAACGGATGGAAAGAGGATGTAAAACAGAGAGAAACACTTGCCATCCGTTGGAAAAACGGATGCAGTGAGTAACGAACGGAACCATCGCGTTAA
>BHFT01000485.1:0-10768 GCA_004320025.1 Laticauda laticaudata
ACTGGCTCTACAGGGACACCAAAAAGGAAGCAGCTGCTTGGAGAGATAAGGCGGAGAGCCTGGGCTACACTTCGGGAGGTGCATCCTCAAGCTGGTGGAAGCACATGCACACAACCTGGTACGGGAAGCTGCCCACCTCAAGAAATCTGGCCAGCGCCACAGTTAAGCTGACGGACAGAAAGACCTACATCATGGCCAGGTGCAGCTTCCTGGAGGCGTGAGGAGTCCGCCGAGGAGCACCAGCAGCCCATCTCACTACCCTCTCTCTCCGGCAGACTGCTGAGAGCCAGTCCTCTTCCGGCCGAAAGTCAGCTCCTGTCTCCAGCAGGTTTTCTGTGGAGGCGTCCCACGGCGGAGAACCCGCGAACAGCTGTTTTAACTGTGGTGGAGCGCCGTGGAAGGACTCCCTGTGCAGGGGAGAAAGGAGACGGTATGTTCCACCACAGCCCTACCCGCATACCAACCCCAGCTCCACCTCCACAGAAAGGCAGAGAGCCAGACAGGAGGGCAGAGCCACACTGTCCTGCTGGAGATTCAGAGACACCATCCTGGAGCAGCATGATCTCCTCCCTCAGCTGGTCCCACATCGACTCCTTCATTCTCCAACCGCAACCCTTCCTCACCATGTCAACCAGACCCTCACGGACAATGAGGAACCCCAGCTACCAGTGGTGAAGGGACCGGATCACCGAAGCTGCTTCACAACCCTCCAGACCCAGAGGAACTTGCTCCCCACCAGTCCAGGTCTGCTTCTCCACCCCAGTGATGTCACAGCCCTTTCCAAGGCTTTCCATTAGGACCCTCCCTACCAACGGGTATGGCCTACCAAGGAGTTTCCAGCAGCACAGGCAGCCCTTCCCAGTCCCAGGCACAGGTCGCATCGTACGCCACCGATTGCCACCGATGCCACCGATGCCACGATGCCACCCACGCCACAGTTGCCACCCACACCACAGATTGCCACCCATGCCAGTCCTCCATCCATCTGCAGACCAGACAGCCTCACTACACTGCTCCTTCCTCCACCCCACAGCCAAGGCCCGGCCTCAGTACATCTGTTCCTCGGTACTGGGGCTGACTCCCCATGGCATGAGGAAGGAGCTCTCACATCACGGGGCTGAGCCAGCTGTTCTGAGAGCTTCCTCAAACACACAATCACCTGTTGTCCTCTCGGGGCTAGGCACCCAATGACGATTCAGACCAGCACTCCGCACCAGCCCACCTCCACAGCACCTGGACCGTTTCACCCCTGAGACTGGGCACACCTCCGGATTACTTGAAAGATACTTGGGTTGGCTACCTGTAGACTTTATTTGGACCACTTGACTTGGGTCATTTTTCTTTTACAGCTTGTTATTAATAAAAGATTATCTTTGCTTCACACACTTGCTTCATTTACTTTTTTTTCAATAAAGTCTTGGTGGAAAATTTTAGAAATGGTTTAAGCCTTTGCATGCTTGTGGGATAGGTTAAGATAGCAGTGGATGGGCAAGGATACCTTTGGGATGGGTAAAGATAGCAGTGGGATGGGCAGGGATACCTTTGGATGGGTTAAGATAGTTGTGCGATGGGTTAAGATAGCTTTGGGATAGATAAACCTCCAGTTGCAAAGCATAGTGGGACTTGTATGGTCCACCCTTCCCAGGTGCCACACCTATGGCCCTTCATTTATCAATAACAATGTAAGCATTCATCAACACATTTCAACATAAACACAAACTCTTTATTAAATGCCCTGCTCATTTTTGGCCACCCAACATACATGGCCCAAATCTATCATCCGGTGTGATGAGACAGGCTGAAGGAAGCACCCATTAATCATCTATCATCCTGTCTGCCACTCCAAGTGCTCCAGCTGGGGAGTTGCACCAGTGTTTCAGGGAGGTTGCGCTGCTTCTTTCCTTCACGTGAGGCTCTGTTGGGGCCTTTGACATCCTCAGTGTCTATCAGGTTTTGCCCTTGCCTCCATTCACCAGGCTCCATGTGCCCATTGCGCCTGTTGGAGGTCCACGAGCCTGTTCTGCAACACTGGGTAGGGGGTGCGCCATGAGATGTGCAGGATGCAGCAAGCTTCCATGATCCTCCTCACGGTCTCTGGGCGATGCTTCATGGTTGTGAGAAGTAGCTGGAACCTGTTGTCCAGGATGCTAAAGGCGTTCTCCACCACCCGCCTTGCCCTGGACAAGCCTGTAGTTGAAGATCCTCTCTTCACGGGTGAGGTATCTGGAAGTGTAGGGCTTCATGAGGTAGGTTCTGAGGGAGAAGGCGTCATCCCCCATGATGAAGTAGGGCACATCTTGCGTGTCGCTGGGCAGGGGGTCTAGATCTGGGAAGACCATGATGAGGTTGTGTTCCAGCCCCTCCTGAGATGACTGGCATTGTATACCTGGGCATCTGAACATGACCCGTTGCCTGAAGCATCGATTGTACATGAACTTGTAGTCAGCATCGACCATGGTGAAGAGAACGATGCTGAAGAGCCCTTGTAGTTTAAATAAGTGGGACCCGACTTGGCTTGGTGCTTTTTTGCAGGCCCCTGTTCTTGCCATCTATGGCTCCAACGGTTGTGGGGAAGTTCCACTTCTGATACCACTCCTCTGCCACTTTCTTCCATCCTTCTTCGTGGAGGGGCAGTGGAGAGCTCCTCCAGGTATTCTTCGATGATGGCCTGCACCACTTCTCTGACCACAATGCTGATGGTGTTGTGTGGCACCCTCCGAGCCATACTGCATGCTCCTGTAGTGGTCTCTGAGGCCAGGTGGTGCAAAGTCGATGCCACCTTTGAAGCCCAGGATCCAGGCTGGGCTGGAGGTGGTGCTCTGCTTGGTCAACCTGGGTGTCAGCCGCTGCACAACTTCGTCAAACATGGCTGGAGGCATCCTCATGAAGTTCTGGAATGCACAAGGGTTCTTCGTTTCCTGAGCTCCACCATCAGCTTTTTGTTACAGTCTGTACTCTGCTCTTCTCCCGATCCATTCTTTGGACCCAGACGCTTCTTGGCCGCCTCTTTTTCTTCCTGTAGTAGAGTTCACAGAAGCCTGTAGATGGCTTCGCACTGTTGCAGAATGATGATGGCTACCAAAAGGAGTTTTTTGCGATCCATGGTGGAGATGACTGGATGCGTGGAAGAGCAAGAGGCAGATTGAAGGCTGCAGAGGTCTGCACAGCTGGGCTGCTGGCTGAAAGTGAGATCCAGGTGAGTTGCTCCCCCTTTTTATAGGCAATATAGTTTTCCACTATGTGTCCCTTTGCATCCTCTAAGCATCCTCTAGACATCCTTAATATCTGAGATAGGTCCCCTCTTGTGAACGTTTTTTTCCATTTTAAATGCATTCTTTGCGATCTGCATCCGCTTTCATCCTTTCTCCGTGTCCGTGCTACTAATGCTGTGCATCCGTTCCGCTTCCTCCCTGCATCCGTTTACCGCTGGAACGGATGCGAGTTGCGCGGATGTTGCAGCGGATGCCTAGCGGATTATAGCGGATGCGTAACGGATGCAGAACGGATGTCCCCCGTTATGCCTAGCGATGCAAATGGACGCGTTGGATACATTTTCACTCAAAAAGTTTTGAGCAGCTCAAAACTTTTGAGCAGATGAAATGTCAATAGACGGATGCTGGACAGATAGAGAGGAAGCAAAACGGAGGCAGTGAGTACAGAACGGAAGCATCGCTATTAAACCAACGGATGGCAAGTGTTTTTCTCCGTTTTACATCCTCTTTCCATCCGTTGGTGCAGTGTGACAGGGGCTTCACAAAGAAAGGAAAACAATTGGGGAAAAAAATGCCCATGTGGGCCCAGGCAAAATACACTGCTTCCTGATTACAGATTTAATTAGATTTCTTTAATGCTCTTTTTCTGTGCTTTGCACAATAGTGTATCCTCCAAAAACATTAAAATGATGGATTTGTGTATACCATATACCTTCATCAGACAAAATAATAGAAAAAGGAATGGAAGAGAGGAGGGGTGAGATCTGATAATATGGAAGAGCAGATACCCACACAAAAGATGGGAAAGAAGATTGACATCTAGGTTAAACTCCACAAAAGTGTAGCAGTGAACATATCAGGACTGAAATTGGGAGATCATGAATTCTAGTCCTACCTTGGCCACCAAGCCAGCTGGGTGACCTTGGGCCGGTCACTTTCTTTCAGACCTAGGAAGGAAGCAGTGGCAAACTACTTCTGAAAAACCTTGTCAAGAAAACTCGGGACTTGTCCAGAGAGTCTCTGAGAATTGGACATGATTGAATGGAAGAAAATGAAAAGGGTTAGAATTAGCAAATCAGATTAACAGTTTTTAAATTTGCACCTCTTTAACAAGTTTGTAAGGAATCTGGAAGAATTTAAGACTAATTCTTGAAATTTAAAAGAGAGAAACTGCATGTAGAAATCCTTGTAAAGGTAGTCCTCTGTTTATATGACCATGTGATTTTCATTGTTAAGTAAGGTAATTGTTAAGTAAGTTGGTCCCAGATTTATGATCTTTTTTGTCCTGGTCATTAAATGAATCACTGTGGCTGCTAAATGCATCTTGTAGTTATTAAGCAAAACCAGCTTCCTTTCTTGACTTTTCTTGTCAGCAACTGACTGGAAAGATTGCCAATGACAATCACATGACTCCAGGATACTGCGACTATTATAAATAGATGCAGGTTGTCCAAAGTCCAAATTTTGATTATGTGTCCATGGGGATGCTATGACAGTTGTAAGGATGAGGATTAGTTGTAAGTCACTTATTTCGGTGCCATTATAATTTCAAATGGTGGTTGGTTATAATGGTTGTAAATCAAGGTCTGCCTGTAGTTGGAAGCGAATAACTAACTTGCTCTCCTCACAAAAAATACCAAAAACTTGCTAAAACTTGCCAACATTTACAATTTAATAACTCTTCAGATGAGCCAGTTTGGAGTGATGGTTAAGGCATCAGATTTAAGGCATCTGGGAGACTATAAGTGTCTGCCATAGGAATGAACCCAGTTGAGTGACATTGAGCCACTCACTGTCTCTCAACCCTATGAAAGAGACAATGGCTTGAGGAATTTCTTCTTCACCCAAGCAGGCTCGATGCTTCCTGAAGACTTTTTTAGCTTCAAGTCTTCCTTTAGCTGTGATTGCAAAGAAATTCCGTTTCATTCCTACTGTGGTTTCTCATGCATGAGCATTGCTTAGCTCTCTGCTTCTCTTAGAAACTAACCAACCAAACCCTTGTGGTGGTCTTCAGTTGCTATCTTGCCTACATTATTCAGAATAATTCTTTTGCTTTCTTTCAGGTGTTGTTTTATGTTGATCCTTTTCCAGGTGATCTGCATTCTTTTACGCATCCCTCTATTCTGAATCAAGAAATAGGTTTTTCCCGGCAAAAGCACAGTTAGTGCGCAAGCTTATTTATCTTGTCTTCCCCAGACTCTTAAATCTTACAATACTTATGAACTCTCCTATCTATCTGCTCAGGTACAATATTTGGAAATAAGTATTTGGAACATGTAAATTATTGCAACATTATTTTGGTTGCATAGCCAAGTGAATGTGGGGCAGGTAATGTTTTCTGTTATATGTTTTGATTCCCTTACATCCATCTAATGTTCCTACTCTTCCTTTAAATTATTTTAGACTTTTGCATTTTAGATATATTTTCTGTTTTAATACACATATTTTTGTATTTTCTAGCTTTTTACTCTGATGCTTCTTCCCTGCTTTTTAATTGACTATACTCCACCTTCCTTATGCTGATCGATGACCAAAATAAAGATTTGACTTTGATTTGATGTTTCTGTCAACTGGTAAATGCACCCAACTGGGGCATTGTCAATACCACAGAGTGTCCTTAGTTGGCTATTCTGATTGTAATTTTACATTTCCAGTGGTCTAGAAAGGTCTCTGTAAGCTTCATTGATCAGCGCTGTCAGTTTTGTTAGGGTGATGCTTTAGGCATTTTTGTGGTGTTTGATTATTTCCAGCAGCTTATTTTTGCAGTTTGCCAATTGTAGCCTCTATTCACTGACATCTCTATTGAAAAAAGTATGAAAGTTCCACTGTTCTGCATGAGATTCATCAAAATCTGAAGGTGGGTAGGGTTAGACCTGTCAGGGGCTCTTTTGAAAAGATTCAAGCACCTGTTTTACTTTTTTAGCCTAGTATTCACAATAAGTGATTGAAAACCTTGTTTTTTTTTCCTTCAAATTGGGCCAAGGTCTCATCTGAAAAATTCCACTCACTTTTTGTCACATTGACAAAATAGCTCTGGGTATTGCTCTGGGATAATGTCAATCAACCATGGTCAACTGCAGCTGGGAACCAACATAAAGAAAGAATTTTATCATGCTAATGAATAAATATTATTAAATAAAAATGCCCTGTCTTCATACTAAATAATGAATATTAACAAATGAAAACTTTATGAAACTTTCAGTGCTGTGCTGTCCTTTTGTAGAGAACAGGTCATGGTTTGTTTTTCTTACTTTCTATTTTCATCTAAGTAATTTATTTAACTTTTTAAGAAGTCACAACTGAAGCTCTATTTCCTAAAATTGAAGATGATCTTGGTGATTCAATCAGGTTTTTGTGTGACTAGCTTTTATATGAAAATTGTTTGCCATTTTCCTCCTTGGTTTCACCTACCACCAAGAACTACGTTTACAGGGTGTGCTTATTCTTACTTTTCTGCTTTACAAAACTCCATTGTTCTGGAATCTTGATTTTAAAAACAAAGAAAAAGTTGTTATTTATAAAGATGAATCAAAAGAGAATATAAGTTAATGCTGCTGAAAAAATGAGAGTGACAGAGAGTGAAGTCGATACGACAGAAAATTCATACAAACTGCTCATATATATGGTAGGATAAAGTATAATAATAATAAAATTGATAGAACTTGGATGGAATTATATTTGGGAATATCTAGTGCTGTAGGTATATTCCTACGGAGGCATTATTTTGATGTGGTTGTGAAACTTCTGTACTCTGAGAAGTACACAGTGGTTCACCCATATTGGACAAGTCTCAATAGAAGACATCTTTCCCATAAATATTATGGTGAGATAATTTACAGAAATTCACACTGGATTGCTTATTACCTATATCAACTAGGTGTTGGATTTCCTGACATCTGGTGAAAAAATGGGCTGTAGGAGTTAGAACTGTTGGCTAAGCAACCAAGACCAACAACTCAAGGACTATTGAGAAAAAAGTTGTTTACCTATCACAAATATACAAAAATTGAAAACACAGAAATATTGATCAAGCAAGAACTGATGGGAGATAGAATAGACAAAGTAGTAGAACATGAAGAAGTTAAAGTGACCTTGGAGTTTAGAATTCAATCAGATAATTACATGCCACATGACACCCCAGACTTAACAACTGTTGATAAGAAATACATGTTTCTGATGAATTCCCAGTGCTGCTGCACATAATGTAGCCACCTATGCTATAATTTATTTATTTATTGAATTTTATTTGTTTGTCAAACATGTACAAGATAACAAGTATAAGTATGAACATAAATATGAACAAAGAAAGTAAATACCAATAAATGGGGACAGTAAGACAGGAGCAGTAGGCATGCTGGTGTGCTTATAAACACACCCTTTAGGGATCTCTTAGGAATGGGATGAGGTCCACGGTAGACAGTTTGAGATTGAAGCTGCAAAGGTTTGAGACTGTAACAATTGAGTCAGGTAGAGCATTCCAGGCGTTGATCACTCTGTTGCTGAAGTCACATTTTCTGCAATCGAGTTTGAAGCAGTTTACCTTGAGTTTGTATCAATTGTTTGCCCATGTATTTTTGTGGTTGAAGCTGAAGAAGTCATTGACAGGCAAGATGTTATAGCAGACAATTTTGTGAACTATGCTTAGATCGGACTTCAGGTTATGGACTGTTCATCCTTAAGTAGTCAGAAACACATGGTTCTGGTCTTAGTTCTGGTCTTTGGTCTATGATTGCAATAAACTGAATTGAATTGATAAGAAATACAAAAAATTCTGGATAGTAGATGTGGCAAAACCTGGAGACTGCATAATAGAAGAAAAAGAACTGGAGAAAATCACAAAATATAAAGATCTGCAAATTGAAATGTAATAAACATCGCAAAAGAAAGCAAAGATAGTACCTAAAGAGCTAGGCTCCTTGGTTG
Source organism: Laticauda laticaudata (assembly GCA_004320025.1). Classification (NCBI taxonomy): domain Eukaryota; kingdom Metazoa; phylum Chordata; class Lepidosauria; order Squamata; family Elapidae; genus Laticauda; species Laticauda laticaudata. Next base: position 8,136 of record BHFT01000485.1, read on the forward strand.
CAATCCCAAAACATCTGGAGTGCCATTAAATAGCATCAGCATTGACAAAGTTATCATCAGTCAATTGCAAAAGGTAGCTTTATTTGGAACAGCTTTCATCCTGTGATGAGATTTTAAGACCATCAAACAATAGCATCTCCCTATGCTAGGTCCCTGGAAAGTAATCGGTAAGTGGATTAAAATGTCAAATCCAGTTTAAACATCTGGCTGAGTCTATGAAAACAGTAATAACAACAATTCATATTGCTATGAACAGATAAAGGTCATAGCTATGATACAATAAACAGTACTGCTGGCGTTATTCAGTGGACATAAGCTGAACTGGACAGTTTGGAATGAAAAATAAGAAAGCTAATGAATAATCAGTGTGCATTACAGTCTCATACAATAGTAATATTGATAAATTATACCTGCCCCACAGAAATAGAGGCAGAATTTTACTTCAAGTCAAAGAGAAAAAGCATGTATTGACTGATTACATAAAAGACAGCTAAGAACATGCAGCGACACAAATTAAAATTGGAACTTACTGAATATGCAGGTAATAAAACCATGAATTTCAAAATAATACAATAAAAACAAGAACAGGAGGCAGGCTAGAAAAAGTATTACATGGTCAATTTCTGTATGAGATCAACAGGGAAATAGATAAAGTTTATAACTGAAACAATGAACAAAAAATTGGAAAGGATGATTTTTGGCTACGAAAGAGCAAGCCATCTAAGCTAATACAATGGATGCCAGAATTGAAAAAAATCATCAAATGATTCAAAGTACAAATTGTGCAAAAAAGGAGAAGAAACAGTAGATGGTATGTATATGCACTAACTGATTATATATAATGATATACACAAATGCCAAAATGATGCACTGGAACATCTGTAAAACATACCATGTGCCAGTAATGAAAAATTGGTGGGAAAATAAATTGAAAAAGCAGTTGAAAATGAGCTGGTTAAAATATTGTGGCATATCCAAATGCAAGCTGATAAAGTCTCAGTTCATAACAAATCAGATTTAACTGTGGTTGAAAAGATGAAAATAACTGATGTGGCAATACAAGGGGATAGTAGAAGAGAAGACAAAGAATTCAAGAAGATCACAAAGCATCAAGATGTGAAAATAAAAACTGAAATATCATGCATAAGCCAGTTTGGTGGTCCCCAGATGCCAAAAAACCCTTGGATGGCAGTTAGAAAATCTGCACATTCACAAAATTTCCATCTATCAATTCCAAAAGGCCACAATGCTTATATCTGCACATATGCTATGCCAGTACATTACAATATTTTAGGTTCTCAGTAATAGCTTGATGTGTCTGAAGGATAATACCAATGAAAGAACTGGAAGCTGTTATTACATTTTTTTTGTATATTGTAACAATAAGATAACCGGTTTAAAAAACCTAGTATAAAATACAGCTGTTTTAGTGGATTTAACACCTAACTTGTATCAAAGCAATTCTACACACAATTTGGCATCACCCTTTCCAGTTCTAAATAGGTTTCCCCCTCCTTCTGTTCAATTGCATCAGATTCTTGGAGACTGCCGAGATAAATCTGCACAACTTTTTGGCAAGCTTTTTCAGAAGTGGTATGCTGTTGCCTCCTTCCGAGGGCTGAAAGACAGGCACTGGTCACTTAAGGCTCATCCAGCTGGCTTTGTGCCCAGGATGGGACTATAACTCATGGTCTTCCATTTTCAGGCTGATGCTTTACATACTACACCAAACTGTCTTTCTCATAGGAGTTTTCTTCAACTATATTAATTTAACTGCAATCTGAAACACTATTTTGATTACTATTATAAGCAGAATCAAAAATGTTAGATTATTAAATATTAAATGTATTGAAATGTCTAATTCTAAAAAGCAGCTTATAAATGAATAAATATGGTAAAATAACTTCTGCATTGTGCAAATTAAAATGAGTATACATTTCCAGTATCTTTCTGGCAGAAGATAAAGATATATGTAAGTAGGAACTGTATGTTCAGATAAGCTTTTTGCAAAATTGACTGTATTAACAAAAAGCTGCTTACTTTTGAAATTACTCAGTTTAAAAAGAGACCATCATACGGCAATTCTAAAAGTATCAAACATCACATTTTTGGAGTTGTGAAGGCTTATTTGTTTGGAGTATAAAAACTGCATAAATTAAAATTACAATTCTTAATTTAATTATTCCAAACTCAGTTGACATCAGAGATACCAAAATGTGGTCAGGGGATTATGGATTTATTTTACAAATAACTGTTTATCTATTCTGCCCTATCTATGTTTCCTGGTAAAATACATGGGAAAAATATATAGCGATTAGAGTTAGGTCCAGGGATGGTATGCTCCTGGTTCTGCCCGGCTCTATGGAACAGGTAGCTCTGAATAGCAGCAGACATGGAACCAGTTCTGTGTTTGCTGCTGTTTGGTACACCTGCTGCTCTTACCTGTCCTTTATTTCCTGCCTTTTCAACCTCAGCTGCTTTATGCTAACCCATTGGTAAGCTTAGGAGGGTACAAACTTTTTAATTGTGCCCTATCTATGAACTGTGTCAGCTCCATGGATATAAAAGGATGCAGCACGCACACAGTCAGCATACAGGGGAAAGACATGCTGCCACATACATCTTGCAGGCAA
>BHFT01000487.1:0-100047 GCA_004320025.1 Laticauda laticaudata
AACAACGGATGGAACATTTTGCTCGTCCGTTGTGTCCGTTTTGCATCCGTTGGGCAGTGTGACAGGGCCTTAAACTTACCCAGCTCTTTTAATGGGATTTATCCTCCAATCTTCTCACCATATCTTTTTTATTCTTCTCTGCATTCTTTCTGGTTTCTTAGCATTTTTTGACACAGTACTCAAAGTGTGGTCCTACCCTGCAGTATACAGCAGCAGAATGAGACCTTTAGGTTCCTACCCTTGGTTGCACCTCCTTCTCTTCCAAGCTCCCGTCTCTACCCATTTATCTCCACCTTTCCACCTCCACTGGCCCTCCCCTAGCCATTCGCGGTGGCCAATGGGCCTCTGCCCTACACCATAGACCCTACAGCAGGCCTATCAAGTCCTGTAATCTTGAAATTATCCTTCTGCAGATGCAGCCAAAGGTTGCATTGGTTCTTTAAAAGCTGCTATACACTGTAGTCCATGCTTAATCTGTAGTCTAATAAGGTAATCCTTGTCACAAATACTGCTGCTAAGTCAGTTATCACCTTTCTTATACTTTCCTTATGTTGGTATTTCTTAAAGTCTGGTCACGAGATCCATTCACAAAATCAAAATTATTTGCCAGAATTGAAGATACTGGCAAAAAATTAAAACACCCTCATTCTTCTCATGATTATTTGTTTTTTGTTTTTTTAAATTTTCATGTAAAATACTTTATATTAATACCTAATATTTTAATACGGTCATTTTATACGATTAAATAAATAGTCTATCACTTCATTTTGACTAGGGTAAATGTTGATAAATATTTGACCCATATAAGCAAAAGCTCTTTGGGGTCCTCCATAATTATTAAAAATGGGAAGGGGTCCGGAGACCAAAAGAGTTTAAGAAACACTGTGTCATACAGACAAGCCTCGACTTACGACTGTAATTGAGACTGGAATCATGACCGTAAGCTGTTGTAATCATAAGATGAGGCATCATATCACCAGACACATTTTTTGTGATGGTTGTTAAAGAGAATGCCACAGTCGTTAAGCAAATTCATTTTCTCCAATGGCCATTTTTTAATGGAACAAGAAGTGAATACTGGAAACCAGGAAAAAAAACATTGCAAATGGCTGCATGACCAAAGGCTAGAAGCGATAAAGGTGAGCCAGTTGCCAAATGCTCAAAATCTCTTTCCCTACCACCTCTCCCTCTCTCTCTCTCTCTCTCTCTCTCTCTCTNACCTCTCCCTCTCTCTCTCTCTCTCTCTCTCTCTCTCTCTCTCTCTCTCTCTCTTTTTCTCTCTCTCTCTCTCCCTCCCTCCCTCCACCAATGTCTGTCCAGTTTCTTTTTAAAAACCTCCTACCATGTCTGGTGGGAAGCCACTCCACTGGTTAATTGTCCTCACTGTTAGGACATTTCTCCTCAATTCCAGGTTGCTTCTCTCCTTCATTAGTTTCCATCCATTCCTTCTTGCCCTGCCCTCTGGTGCTTTGGAAAATAAGTTGATCCCCTCTTCTTTGTCCTCTCTCAAATATTGGAATACTGCTATCATGTCACCCCTAATTCTTCTTTTCTCTTGACCAGTTTCAATGACCAACCAGCAGCAGCCCAATGCCCCCTCCTCTGCCTTCTTCCTGTACAGCTGCTCCGGGGTGGCCCTTCAGATAGGCATGAATTAGGAAGGACCAGAGAGTTGATCTGTGCAACACCTACAACAAAGAGCTGTAGGTTTTTAGTGGCCACCACCACTAAACAAAACCATGCCTGAAAGAAGGACAAGATCTCTACAGAACAGTACCCCTCTCCCAACCCCTGGAGATGGCCAGAAGGATAGCACAATCAATCAATGCTACAAAGCTGAATACTATGCCTTAGTACCATGTTTGAATCAAAAGGTTGCTTCTTCCTAGGAGCAAATTTATCCAAGTAAACAATCTATTCTCTTTATTTATTTATTTTTTTGCAAAAGGAGCCAAGCAGATTAATAGTGTTCAGCAATGTACCATGCCTTTCCGCAAAGGAAAAGCCAAACATGAGGTCAGAATTGATAGAATGAAATGCATAGAGAGCTAGCATCCCCCTTTTCATTAGCTTTTGGAAAACACTGCCTTAAAAAAAACCTCCTTCTCTTATCATCCTTCTATCTATAATCAAGAAACCGTGTTTGGTGTGTGACACATTCAGGCGTACAGCGCTTTCCTATAAATTTAAAATAGCCCAAGCATTTCTGTAGACTAGCTCTCATACGAGAAGGGTGCGAGAAGGGTGAAGCCGCTGTTTTGCCATGCTCATTAGATCTTGCTTAACCGGATTCCGCTGCTCTCCTCTAAAAGCAGCTGGGTTTTCTCATGATCGTCGTTGAGAAAATTGAATTTGCAACTGTGAATGGCATTTGGAAGTTTCTAAACAACTGCTTCTGGAAAATAAACCAGAACAGGCAATAAGAATGTCTTTTGAAGTCTTCCAGTGGGAATCATTACAGATAACCCTTGGTTGTCCTCAACTTTTGACTTCAGATCTGAATAAAGAAAATTTCATGGCTGTTCCTTCTCCCCCCCCCCCCATTAACTTTTGGGGAAAACAAATTTAAAGATTAAATTAAAACAATTTAAAGATTAGAGCCAGGAGAAATTCTCTGTTTTTTTCTGAATGAGTTTAGAAATGGGTGGGCAAGAAAGAAAATTGCTTTTATTACTTTTTTTGAAATCCATTCTGACACATCCTTTGTCTTTTTGACTTTCTCCAAAACACAGGGGCGATAGGCCACTGCGGGTTAGCTCAGGAATGTCTTCCAGCTACAAAATACCAAACAGAAAGAAAAGCAGTTGAATTTTAAAGGAAGTTGCAACAAGTAAGCACAAGATTAAAACTTTGAATGAATGGTATTTGATAAGGAATTGCTGGCACAATCCGTTGGTCACTGAAAGGTCATTCCAAGAGTGGTAGGATTTTCCCTGTGTTTTTCTCTTTACACACAAATGTCTCTTCACAGTCTTCACTATCCTGCCCTGCCTTTCCATTGGTGCTCTGATGGCTGAAAGGAGAAAGGTATGGGGGGGTGGGGTTGTTTGTTTTATTTTGTATTTTGTAATCCTGGATCCTGCAATCCAACAAAAACACGCGTATTTCAAGAGGAGGAATAGAAGCAGGGGGGAAAAAAATCAGAGTAGGCATAATGTAGGAGATGACCAGGATGAGACTGAGGGCGTGGTAAAACATATCATCAGTTTGGAGTCACTACGCCCCCAGAAAAGACCTAAGTCTGTTGACTGGTGTCTGGTGTCAATTTGCCTTCACCATTCAGATTCTTGTCGCATGGAATAAACTCATAATGCTTTTGAATTCTATTCTGGATCCTGATTTCGTGTGCTTGACACATATCTCAGGAGCTGCCATGAAGAAGAGGGAATCAAACTGTTCCCCAAAGCACCTGGGAGCAGAACAAGAAGCAACAAATGGAAACTAATAAGAGAGAAGCAACCTAGAACTAAGGAGAAATTTCCTGACAGAACAATTAATAAGTGGAACAACTTGCCTCCAGAAGTTGTGAATGCTCCAACACTGGAAGTTTTAAGAAGAGATTGGATAACTATTTGTCTGAAGTGGTGTAGGGTTTACTGCCTAGGCAGGGGTTGGACTAAAAGACCTCTAAAGTCCCTTCCAACTCTGTTATTCTATTCTATTCCAACAGATAAGTCAGTAAACTAAAGCAGGCATTATTTTATCTTCTCTATTGAGATACAAACTCAAATTTACCATATTAAATGAGCACAAATTCTCCTAACTAATTATATGCTTTTCTAATAAGGTTCAGTTCAAAAGATGCAATTCAGATGCAATTCAGATTTTTAACTCTGCCTATAAAATTGTACACAGTATTCCACCAGGAAGTACATTACACCTGCCAAATTATTGGAAGTTTTCCCATGTAAATGAGTATTTTTGGCAGTGTAGAAAATTTTGTATATCATAAAATTACTGCTCCTAAAACCCTAAATTTACTCTTTATTAAAACAAACATTGCACTTGGTATAATGGAGATGTTTCTTAGCATAGCTATGTCCTCTGACTTTGTTTGGCCTTGGAAACTAAGCAGGAATCTGGTTAGAACTAGATGGAGGCCCTCTGGGGAACACCTGTACAGTATGTGAAAAAAGACCTTGAAAGATGGACGAAGAAATGCTGCCTAGAGAATGGCAGCCCACAGCTGCAAAACGAGTGGATCAGGGCACTTATTTATTTATTTATTTTATTTATTTTATTTATTCTCCACTCATGGGACGGATAGCCCTGGTCAGCTAAAAGCTGTTTTTCACAGGGGTCCTCAAAAGAGACCATTCCTAGCTTCTCAGACTATAAAGGAGATTGCAAGATATGTGCACTTTCAGAAACATTGCAAGATTCTGTTAATGTAGAATTAGCTCGTCTGCTCGTTTTCCTTGTCTGTTCTACCTGGGAAGGCTGACAATACTAGAGCTGTCTTCCTTGGAGAAGGGCTTCCATTCAAGTTCCTTTCCATCAAGTTCTAACAATCAATCTAAACACATCCCAGGAGACAGCGGTGGGGAATCATTTCGACACTATTGTCAAGAAAACTGTACAGCTGAGTTTGAGTTCAATTGGTTCTCTTCATCTTCGTGGGGATGCAGTTGGATGAATGTAATATTCATATTTGAATGTACTGTTTTGGTAGAACTTTATGATTATCAATCAATTCTCAAGTTCTGAGAATCTGCACAACAAATCTGGGCTGTTGGATGATGAGGATGAGGATGATGATACATAGTTGAGTAATGAAACCTCTGCAAGCAAACAGTTCAGAAAGCATCAACTTTTCAGAAAGGATCTACACTTTTACCCCAAGCTCAGAGGTGGGATTCTACCGGTTCGCACCAGTTCTACAAAACTGGTTGTTAACGTCACCGGTAGGTCTAAGAACTGGTAAAACCAACCCCTGGCTGGCCCCACCTCTCTCCACCGCTCCTACGGGCCAAAACCCAGGTTTTTTTTACTGTGCATGTGCGACATTTTTCGTGCATGCACGAAAATCCTTGCGTCATTCTCCCCCGCCCACCCCTCCCCACCCCTACTTATAGCGCATGTGCGCTACTTACAAAAAATTTTCCACCTGGTGCCATCGCTCACACCAGTAACAGCTGCAGCAGCAGCCACAGCAGCCAAGGCAGCCAGCCAGCCAGCTGTCACTGCCTGCCTTCTGCTGCCCTGCTGAGTGAGTGAGAGCAAGCTGCAAGCCCCGGTCGCCACCGCCACTAACCGCCCTCGCCCAGCCAGCCTGCCTTGGTTGGCTTGCCTGCCTGCCTTACCTGGATTTCCTCCCGCGGCAGCTGCCATTAAAGAAGACATAAGCCCCGGCCGCCGCCACCACCAGCCATCCTCGCCCGTCCGGACTGCCTACCCTGGCCTCCGAAGACACGGATTGGTAAGTACAACCTTCAACCCGGTCACCTACCTGCCACCGCCAGCCCCAGTTGAGTGCCGATTCCTGGGACACCCACCGCCCTCACCAACGCTCCCTGCCTTGCCTGCCACCATCTTCCCTCACCCCGGGGCCCTCCATTTTTGCTGCCTTGCCTTCCCACCACCGATTGGTGAGTGAGGAGGCAAAGCAGCAAGCTCCGCCGGTCCCCTTCCTCTTCCTGCCACTGCTGCTGCCAGCCCCGGTCGAATGCAGACTCCTGGGCCAGCCGCCGCTGCCTCGTCCACCCAGAGGCCACCATCTTGGCTAGGCCAGCACCACCTTCCCTCACCCGCCGCAGCCCATGGGTTGATGCCTTTCCTTCCCACCACTGATTGTTGAGTGAGGAGGCAAAGCAGCAAACCCCGCCAGTCCCCTACCTCCTCCTGCCACTGCCACTGCCAGCACTGGTCGAGTGCCGACTTCCGGGCCAGCCGTCCTTGCCATAGCAAGCTTGAAGACTAAGGAGGACCCTGGCATAGCGGGCTAGCCGAGCTGCCTGCCTCATTTTTGGTAAGTTGCTTTTTTTATTTATGTATTTATTTATTATTTTAGTATCTGTTTTTTTATTAATCGTAAAAACAAAACAGATACTAAAGAAATAAATAAATACATAAAATAAAAATTATTTTACTATTCATCTTGATGTTTCTTTCTCCTTTGTTTTTTCCTATTGGGAAAAAGCAAATCAGAAACAAATATCTATATAGCATCAATGTAAGATAAATGGAAACAAAATGTTACATTGCTGTTATATAGAGATGCTAATTTCTAATTAGTTCTAAATTAATAGGTTTGTCAGTCACATGACAACCTGCCCTGCCCTCCCCAGGGTTCCCCAGGCCTTGGAAAGTGGCAAAAAAACACTTGCTAAGCAACTGGCCATTAAGTAAGGATCTGGTCATTAAGCGAGGACCAGTTAAATTTGGTTTGCCATTCACATGGCCACCTGTCTGGGCCTCTCCAGTCACATGATCACCTAGCCATGCCCAGTAAGCAAGCCACTCCTACCTCAGTCACATGATCATCAAGCCACAGCCACAAATTAGGCTACACCCACAGAACCGGCTATTAAGAAATTTGAATCCCACCCCTGCCCGAGCTCTGTATATTTTCTTATGCTGAGCTATCCTTATCACAATAAATAAGGATCTCAAGAGGTATGAAGTCTAATTATAATATAGTATTTTACTGGAGTATTCTAAATCTATTTAATATCTATATCTATATATTCCCATTTTCTTTCATTCCTTCATCAAGTTAATGTCACTTAGATAAACAACTGGATCATGATATTGTATATCAAACAACCTTAGAAATCCAAGAACCTTTTCTGTCTGTCACTACAATTTAATTATCCAGCAGTGATTCTCATTTAACCAAAATAATCTAATCCAGCCTTTACCCCACAATTACTCTTCAGATATGAAATTAGAAAGTTCAGCTCCTAATATCCCTAATCATTAGGAACACAGTCATAATACTTCTGAAGAATGCCAAGGGTTCAAACTCCTCTTAAGTTGTACTGTCTCTTTTTGCATCTTCCCTGTTAAGATAGTTGATGCCAACAGACCTTAAATCATATACCAGACTAAATGAATAAGCCACAATGGGATGGACTGGCACTACATGCCAATTCACAAACAATGGTTTAAAAATCTAATTGGCTGTCTTAACATACCAGTAACAAAAAGGTCAAAATCAAAGTATTACTACAATATATCAATACAAAGGTAGCCCTTCACATACGACCATTATTTAGCCAGGCAATTACAGTTATAAGTCATGAGAGTTGTAAAGCAGGACATCATGTAAGCAACCCCTTTTTATGCCTGTTACATCATGATGAGACACTGTAAATGGCCATAAATGCAGGCTGTTTGCCGAGCACCCAAAATACACTCAACGTAACTGGGGAGAGGGAGCATTGGAATTTCAGAACCATAAGTACCTTTTGGAAGGTCCACTGTAACTCTGAACAGTGGCTAAAAGACCAGTCATAAATTGAGAACGGCCTTTAACTTCTACCTAACAGAATTTTTATGCAAATCCTGAAGAAGCAGCAAGATTTTAAGGCAAGATTCCAAAGATGTTTAACTTATTCCTAAATAGAAAAGTTAATCACATTTATTTTGGGGTCACTGATGTCAACAGCACCGAAACTAGGAAACTGTCATATTCTAAATAAATACTTTCACAGAATGCTAGATTAAAACGAGAAACAGTCCAAGAGTTGGATCCCAGAATCACTATACATAGAACCACTTTTGAAGTTGCCCCAAAGACTGAAATAGGGAATGTTGTTAATGCTAGTAATTCAGCAATTCTTCATTCATACACTGAGAAGGATACACGCTCTCCATGTGGCTATGCAACAATTGTCACTTTGGCACCAGACGAATGAGAGTCTTTAATCTGTTCCCTTGTCTGTTGGGCTGAAATCTGAGCACAGCATAAACTGGGGTGCCCACAAATTGCCTGTAATTAAAGATGATCAATGAATGCTTCACTTCCACTCCATTTACTGCTAAACTCAACAGAGTCCTAAGATGGAAAGGGAGGCAGGAAGGAAAGTATCACTATTCTTGGATCAACTAAACTGAGTCACAAAGAGTTCCCATGGTCCATACCGCACGCCACATTAAACCGCAGGAAGGTTTAATTTACAAGATGTCCCCCAATCTGAGATCAGATTGTTTTTGAACAAATGTGGAGATACTGTACCTTTAAACCATTTGGAGCATGGAAAGAATTAATGTTAACATTTCCACATGATAATTCTTGCTTTTTATGTTCCTTTTCAAGTTTCTGGTCCATTTAAGTAGCACACCTAGCCAATCTTGGCCTATCTCAAAAAGCTAAACAGGATCATGCTTAGTTACTACTGATGAAGAACCACCAGGAAATAACAAAGCTGTAGACAAGATTGAGAAGTTAAAGAACATCTTGAAAGAGGACAATAATGAACAATTTTCATCTTCTTGCAAAGAACTGTACAAAAGTTTCTGCCATCAAAACAGATATAGGCATATGCAAGAAGCAAGGTGGTCAAGTAAATGAAACATCTGTTTACTTTATGACATTACAATGCATCTTATGAAATAGTGTGTGATATTGCAACCCAAGTATGAATGGACTGAGCACACAGGATATCACAAAAAACATTTTAAGGTCCTCCTATTTACCATTGCATCACTGTTGTCAACTTGGTACCTTCTGGATGCCTTGAACTTCATCTACCATACCCCCTAGCCTGCATGACCAAAATTGTAGCTGAGAATTATGGTCATAGAAACAGATCAAGAGAATATCAAGTTGGGAAAGGAGCTATAAATAAAATCAACTTTGATTTGAGCTTAACTCCTTTAATATATGCCACTATCTTACAAAAAATATTGAGCTATTGCCATTTTCCAGGATGCCACTGTACCCATGGCCCTGGACCAGTCTTTTCAAAATTAAATGGCTCAATAATCTAATTCAGTGACCCAGTGAACCATTGTTTAACAACAGCTTGAATAAATGAATAAATAAATTGCAAAGCCGTAAGCAGTGGGCATATAAGCCTCAGTGGATGGATGGATTCACAAACATAGTAAACCTAAAATGAACAAAACTCAATATAATTTAGCTTGTTGCGTGATCCAAGCCACTTCTTATGTTCCTGTTTATTACTTGGACTATGATGATTTTGGCTGAACCAGATTCTATATTTTATGCCAAGTGCCTAAGGTAACATCAAACCAACGAACACCGGTTCTATGGTTTATTCATACATTTTTCTTACTGCAAGCTTTATTGGTAGGAGTGACACGGTAAAATTAGGCTACAAGCATTTTTGGACAGAATGTTCTTCTTGTGGTTGACTGAATGCAGCAGTCTTCCCTAAACTGGTGCCATGGTGGCTATGGATTCCAAATGTTTATGTTTAACCCTTTCTAATGGTGACAGTTTGGATAAGGCTAAGGAAGGTTAAATTGTTAGCATATTGCTGGAAAGGTACAGTTTATAAAGTTACAAATGTCTACAGATCAAGTATAGAAAAGAAAGGATATAAACAGTAACCACTAGCACCAAAACTCAAGTCAGAGAAGAATTAGAGGTGTTTTATGAGAGATTGGACAGCCATTTTTCTGAAATGGTATAGGGCAGTGGTGGCTAACCTTTTTGGGCTCCTGTGCCAAAAATTGTGCACTCATTAGCGCATGCACACTCACATGCCAGCACCCAAAATGCAATGCACACACCTCACACACACCCTGCGCATGCGCATACAATCCTACCACCCCGCCACCCCCTTACCTGCACTGCGTCTCACAGCTGATTTTTGAGGCCTTTTGCAAGGCTTTTCAGGCTGAATAATATGTCTGTTTCATCACTTCCGATATTACAGGAAGTGATGAAATGGGCCTATTCATCCTGAAAAGCCTTGCAGAGGCTTTTTCCAAGCCTCCAGGAAGCCGAAAAAGGCCTCAAACTAACCAAAAAAGAATCAGCTGTGAGGTGTGTGCATGCGCAGTGAAGTCAGTTTGCCTGTGACTTGAGTGCCGGTACAAATGGCTCTGTGTGCCACTTGTGGCACGTGTGTGTGTGTGTGTGTGTGTGTGTGTGTGTGTGCCACAGGTTCGCCATCACAGGTTTCCTGCTTTGCAGGGGGTTGGATTAGAAGACCTCCAAGGTCCCTTCCAGCTCTCTTATTTTGTAATCTGTACTTCTGGAAGGATGCTTTTGACTGAAGGACTGTCCCCATTCCAAGATAGGACAGATCTTTCGGACTGTGTAACTTTACCTTCATAGGAAATGTTTTTTTTTATCGAATTTCCTTGCATTGTCCAATCAACCGATGTCAGCAACTGCCCCCAATGTCCAGCAACAATCTTTCCATTCTTGCTACTAGATACTGAATCTGTACAGGAAAAACATGAACTCTCCATTAAGCTATCCAACATGGTATCAGGATTTCTGAGCTTCATAATTCAATACATTTGAAAGGACACAGAAGTAGCAAGCTTCCCTTCGTTTTCCAGCTTATTATCTTTTACAAAGGGAATTCTTGACACAAATGTATTTAAAAGAGACGCTACTTGTCCATCACAGAGATAGATGCTAAACAGCCCTGAGGTCATCCCACCATTCTTTATTTATGCATTTGTTTATTTGAAGCAGCAGTATGCATACTGATAACTTGAACTGTAGAGTTGCTAACAGCATTCTGAAAATAGGACTCCAAGACTACAAACTGATTTGGCAAAATGCTGCTCTTAACAGTCAGAATACTTTTGAATAATGAAACATTTAAAGAATCCCTGTTACTTTTTATTACTAATCCATATTTTACTTACAGGTAGTCCTCGCTTAACAGCCCTAACTTGGCCTGGCAGTTCTGTCACTAAGTGAAGCCTTTCATGGGTTCTGATGCGCCTCAAACATCACATGACTGCCCTTCTTATCAAAAGCAGTTCAGCAGCCAGAGTTATGGTCACTCAGTGAATCACTTGCAGTCACTAAATGAAATATTATATGACTATTACTTGTGACCTCCTGCTGGCTTCCTCATTGTCTTTATGTTTTGGAAGCCAGTGGAAAGGTCACAAATGATGATCAGGTGACTGCAGGATGTCAGAAATGTGTATCAGTTGTTAAGCATTCAAACTGCAATTATGTGACCACAGGGACGCTACAATGGGCTTAAGTGCAATACTAGTTGTAAGTCTCTCTTTTTCAGCACTGCTGTAACCTTGAACAGTCACTAAGCAAATGTTTGTTAAGTGAGTATTCGTTTCATACACAATTTTTCTGCCCACCTACTCCCTCTTGTGGTCTCACTGTGAGCCAAAGCCGGACCAAAACAGCACTAATAGCATGCATGCTTATAAAGTTTATTTTAACCAAGCCAATCCCTGCAAGCTCAAGGTTACCTATAAAAATATAGTCTTACACATTTTTGTAGCAAAATTCACAATCATTGAAGCACTGAATAGAAAGCTCCTCTTCCTACAGGATCAATCCCCACCCATTTCATTCAGTGGGGTAGAATAAACCCAAAAAACCCACAAGCACATACAACAAGGTGAGCCTCCTTAAAGCAAACATCTCACTTTCTGTACTAAATGTTATCACTGTCCCTGTGGGATAAGAACCATTAGGTGAGTCTGTGGGCATTAGCATGTACAACTTTTGGAAAAACAATTGCTGGTTGTAATTGTAAAACATTCTCAGTGAATGTTCACCTCTTTGGGCTAATAATCTAGGTCTGTCTATATTTGCATTCTTGAAAATTCAAAACCAGCAAGGGACAGAGGGAAGGAGTTCCCAAGCGGTGCTTGTTCTGATTTATTGAAGATTCCAACATCCAATTTCTCCAAAATCCCTGGTTTTCCTTGAGGCTGCTATGGCAGCGCTACACTGTCCCCGCTCGGTTCTGGTACCACGGAGCCCTTCATGAGTTCTGATGCATCTTCTCAATTTCATCAAACGAGACCAAATCTGATCAAAAACGTTCCTCTGCAAAGCCACGACCCAAGCAAAAAGCACTGGTAAGAAGGCGCTGTCGCTCAAGCGCACAGCTGTGGCAATGGTTTCACAAACCAAAGTCATTTTTAAACAACGTTTTTAAAAGAGAGTGCAAACCGGACATTTTCCACAACCAAAACCAACAACGAGCCAGAATGAAAGGACATCCATTTCCCCGGAGTTTTACCTTTCCGAGGAAAACACCACTGGCGTGGGAGCTGTCATTTTAGTTACATAACTTTTTTTTCTTTTTCTTTTTTAGCTTCCCAGTTCCGTTTACGCAGAAGCGACCAAATACTTGCCCATTTCTCTGAAGGACTTTCGCCGTCCGTGACTCCTACCTCTTCTCCTTTTTAGATCTCCCTGGGGGTGTTTTTCACCTTCTCTCTTCCTCCTCCTCTTTAAAAGACTTGCTTTCTGTGGGATTTCTTTTTAAGGAGCAGCTGGCATCCCTGGGTTAATCGGTGCGCGGGTGGCTTAGAATCCTGTTAAGTCTATTAATTAGTTTAATCGCTGACTGGCACCCGAGACGAGGGAGGGAGGGAGAGGGAGAGAGAGAAAAAGAAAGAGGGAGAGGGAGGGAGGGAGAGAAAGAGAGAGGTAGAGAGAGAAGGAGAAGGGGAACTTAAATACTCAAGAAGCAAAATCCAGCAGGTAGTGCTGCTGCTGCTGGCTTGGCTTCCGCTGGGGGGGAAGCTCTTTCCCCCCCACAAATGGGTTTGTTTTTGCACGGGGAGGAGGGGGGGGGAACGAAATCAGGGTTTCTGGAGCTGCTTCATTGAGTTTCCAGAAGGCAAAGGGCGTGTTTTCCCCTCCTCCTCGATGCTTCTGGCAAAAGGAAAACAAATAGATCGCGAGGCATTTCCGACGCTGCTCTGTCAGTTGCAAGGCGCTCGGCTGTCAAAGAGGCAGAGAAAACCTCCCGCTCCTCCTCCTCTTCCACGGAGAGATTGGCAGCCTCAGCGGGCACAAGCCCGAGAGGGCTTTCAACGGGCAGGTGAAATCTCACCTATTTCTGGGTTGCAGCAGCAGCAGCAGCAGCGAGAAGAGCTGGCCCTTCGAAACAAAACCCCGCTAGAGAAGGGAATAAGCAAATCCTCAACTACTTTGCTGTCAAGCGGAGAAACATTTGGGGGGGGGGCCAGAGGAAGAAAAAGAAGGAGGAGGGGAGGAAAAGGTGGAGGAGGAGGAGGAGGGGGAGGGGGGAGGGGAGGACGAGGAGGAGGAAAAGGAGGAGAAGGAGAAGGAAGGGAGGAAGGGAAGGAGGAGAAGGAGGAGAAGGAGAAGGAGAAGGAGAAGGAGAAGGAGAAGGAGAAGGAGAAGGAGAAGGAGAAGAAGAAGAAGAAGAGAAGAAGAAGAAGAAGAAAAGAAGAAGAAGAAGAAGAAGAAGAAGAAGAAGAAGAAGAAGAAGAAGAGAAGAAGAAGAAGAAGAAGAAGAAGAAGAAGAAGAAGAAGAAGAAAGAAGAAGAAGAAGAAGAAGAAGAAGAAGAAGAAGAAGAAACGTCAGCGCCAAGATCGGTGCGCCCGACGGGATCCGCGAGCTCCGGCATGGCTGGATCCCAAAGCACAAGAAGGCACCGGCGAGGCTGGGGCAGGAAAGGGGCTGGAGGCGACCCTGGAAGGCGTCGGTCAGAGGAGACCTCCGCCCTCCCCTCCCTCCCCCTCCCCGCAGCTGGCTGAGGGGCAGAAGTCTGATCTGACCGCCCCGCTCAAGCATTTCCTTTTCCACCTTCCCTGCGCGCAGTTCCTTTCGCTGCTGCTTCGGCTCACTTCAGCCGGCAGGATCCTTTTCCACCCCCCCACCCCCCCACCCCGCGGAGGGCGCAGCCTTTTTCACCCCGCTTCCCTCCCTCCCCCCCCCCCCTGCAAACGAGATGAAGAAGCGCGACCGAGGCAGCTAAGCTGCTTGCGGCGCTCCTCCTCGGGGCTCCCCTCCCGCCTTGATGCCCGAAGCGGCAAGGCTTTGGTTGCTTGGAGATTTGCCTCACGGTCCCGCCGCTGCGGGCTGGCCGAGGCGGCTCTCCTGCAACCTTTTTTTTTCCAGGGCTGGGCGACGAATGGCCGAAGGGACAAGGTCCTCCTGGCCCAAGAAACCCGAGCATCCCAAGCCCTCGCCTAAAGTTCCTCCTCACAGGCCTCCTTGCTGGACTTTCTGTCTGGAGGGGGAAACCAAATTCCCCAAATGGAGAGGGGCTGTGGAAGGTCAACCTTCTGGTTTTAATTTATGATTATTTTTTCACATAACTCACAGGCTCGAGATACAGAGTTGGGAGGGATCTTGTAGGTCATCTCGTCCAACCCTCCTCCACCCTGTCTGACAGATGGCACTCCAGTCTCTTCTTGAAAGCTTCCGCTGATGAAGCTCCCATAACTACCAAAGGCAACTTCTGTTCCATTTGGTTGACTGTTCTCACAGTCAGAAAATTTTCCTTCCTCCTCCTCCTCCTCCTCTTTAACCCTGGGAACAACAACCCTGTGAGGTGGGTTGGGCTGAGAGAGAGTCATTGGCACAGGGTCACCCACCTGGCTTCCAAACCTAAGAGGGGGATTAAAATTCACCATCTCCTTGCGATCGGGCCAAAATCACCCAAGCAGCTTTCATGCTTAAGGCAGAACTATAACTCAGCATCTCCAGATTTCTAGGCTGATGCCTTAATCCAGGGGTCCCCAATCCTCCTGTTGGTGGACCGGAACTGGTCCACAGCGTGTCGGCAACTGGGCCACGGAAACAAATGAAGCCCCATCCGTGGGATGCAGGAAGCATGCAAAACCAGGCTCCCTCCAGACCGTGGAAAATCCTTTCTCCACAGAACCGGTTCCTAGTACCCAAAATATTGGGGGGGAGGGGCCCTACCTTAACCACTAGACCAAATTGGGTTTGCAATCGGTTAAAAGCCACACTGTTCTGTTAAAGAGCACTACTCTGTTTTAAACTTCCTGTGATTGAGCTACACAAGCAAGCCTATAGGCTGGATTCACATTTGGGATTAATCTGTGGTTTGCTTAATAGTGGTTTACTCAAGCTGTCCAAATGACTTGGATCTGTCCAAAATGCCAGGTGATGAAAGCATGGTTTACAATTATTGCATTCCTTTACTACACGAAGCAATACATACAAACATACATACATACACACACATACACACGTATACACACACAGGATCACACTATTTACTCATTTATCACATTGTTGAACTGTCTCACAGTATCTTTTCTTTTTATATACACTGAGAGCATCAAGACAAATTCCTTGCGTGTCTAATCACACTTGGCCAATAAAGAATTCATTCATTCATCCATTCACAGAGGGACTTTGAGCGATGTCAGTAAAATATTAAAATATCTTTTAAAACAGTTAAAAATCTAAAAAGGCAAGGATGATTAAAACTCTGTTAAACATTAATCTAAAGGCAATGGGAGGGCTTTTGGGATACGAACTGTGCACTGCGCAAGCCCATTTATGACCCTGAGAAAATAGCCAAGAGCACAAAATCCCTATGTGTAATTAGAATCCAGCCAGAAACTAAACACTACCTTCAACATATCCTGAAACTACACAGTGCGTTTAATTCTGGACACTGCGCTTCAAGGAAGATGTCAGTCAACAGAGGATAAAAATGGCCAAGGCTACAAAAACAAGATCGGTAAAGAAAAACAGACGTGTTTGTCTCAAGAAGACCAGGGATAGGGGAACATCCCAGGGTGTGTTTGTCTTGTGTTTGTCTCAAGTAAAATGGATCTGAGTCTCTGAAATGCAAAAAACTGGGCCACCAACAGGTGATCGCAAAGACCTAGAGATTTCTGTCTCCTGCCACCTTTTGGTAATACAGAAGCTCTCTTCTAATTTAAACAATGATTGAAGGTGCATTAAATATGCATATTTACCAAACATTTGGATGATAATTGTGGCAGGAATGCATTGCTGTTTGGACTGCCTTTCAGATTGGTTGATGTAACTGAGACTCTCAAAAAGAAAAAACACCTCCTGTCTTTTAGGATAGCTGATTTAGGGAATTGTTTGTAGGCGGATAGCTTTTAAGACAGTTTTAGTTGTTCTTTTGTAAACTATTCTGAGGCCCTACAGAAAAATATCACAGCATCAATACTGGCCAAGAACTTTCCAATATGTAGGATTTCAAGTCTAGAAACGGATCATCTGGTGAAAAGAAATATAAATTGCAGGATTGTTTAAGACCAACTAATTTTAGAAGTACAGGGCTACTACCTGCAACTGAACTAAATCATATCCAAGATGAGAAGTAAGAGCATCCAAATCCATTCCCTTTTGGCCAAGATGTCTAAGGCTGTCAGACCTGCCTCAGCTTGAACCTCTAAGTAAGAACAATCCTTGATTCCATTTATTGATAAAGGTATAGTTTACTAGAAGTCAAGTGAATTACAGTACTACATAGCCAAAATGGAGAACCATGTGCCCAAAATACCCAAGTCTAACTTTTCCTTCTCTTAATCACTTTCCATTAGTGGGGCCCCATGTCCAATCAAATTCAAATAAGATGTTACAACAGTCACTTCAAGTGTATGTTTGGTGTGCAACTGTGCTCCATTGCCAGCTGGTTATCTTTGAAGCCCATCTTGGAGAGATAAGGTGAAATTTTATTTCCCTCACACACATCCTCATCCAGTCCCCCTTGAGCTCATGGCAGCTGATACCGAACAGTTGCACAGCGTGAGCATGAGGTGGCAGCTGACATTGGCTGTAA
The DNA here is from genome assembly GCA_004320025.1 of Laticauda laticaudata. Lineage (NCBI taxonomy): Eukaryota > Metazoa > Chordata > Lepidosauria > Squamata > Elapidae > Laticauda > Laticauda laticaudata. Next base: position 16,690 of record BHFT01000487.1, read on the forward strand.
AAAAGAGGCTGAAACAGTTGCACTGTTGCCCTAACACAATTATTCCCCCTTAATTTCCCTGGCCTGGTTGCATACCAGGTTAAGGATGCAAATGTACAAGGCCAGAATTCAGTGACAATTCTTCTCTCTAGATATACATGCTTGGGTCTTTCCAGCTGCTTCCGCGATTCCATAGTCTTCAACAAGAACTGGCCATAACCTCCCAGAACTCCAGACCAGGTTTCTGAATTTAATATGCCTCAGTTCAATTTCGTACTACAGTAAAAATTGGTGCTGGATTTTCATAGTATAGGATTTCTACCTTTGGTATGGATAATCATCTGTTGCATGCCTGAGCCTTGGCTCGATCTACAATTGATTTTAATCTGCAGGATTTAGGAGCATAGTTGAGTCATCAACAGCTTGATTTGCCTTCTGCCCATTTTTGGGCACGGATCATAAGCCCACTTTTTAGCACCATCATAATTTCAGGCAATGAACAAATGGTCATAAGTTGAGGACTATCTGTACTTTCTAACTACTTACTGTAAATCTTTAGGTCAAAGGTGAGTAACATGGTACCATTTACATCAGTACTCTGTTGATACATCTTTTGACGTCTACTGGCCTCCATTCCCTATTTTACTTCATTTTATTATAGAATCCTTTTTTTTAAAAAAAAAAGTAGAAGTCAATGTTCTACAAAGCAAACTGCTAGATTTGGTATTATTTCATATCATTATTTACAGGAATACAACTGGGCCCTGTAGGCATTCTTAGAAAATAAAGGAAATTAAAACTTGGAAATGTTGTGTCCATCTGTCTCAAAAGAAAAACAACAATAAACTAAAGTTTTACAAGCCATTTCTTGGAGTGATGAAGCTTATATGGGTTTCTTTTACTTTTTCATGTTGTAACATGTTTTTCACCTGTGGCCACCTTGAAATACCCTGGCCCCAACCTGGTTGAGATTTAATGGCTTAGATTATTGTTCTCAGATCTGTGATTTCCTGGAAATGTTGGACTGAACATCTTACAATCTCCAACCATAAGGCTTTCTGGAAATGATGAGATTTGTCATCCAGTACACCTTCAGGATTGAGAAAGGCTGGCATAAGAAAGACTAATAAATATTTACAGAAGTCCAAAAACAGCTGCAAAATCTTTATTGGTGGACAGAGCATGGTATTACTGGTATGTTATCTATGCAATTCCTTTAAATATCACCAATTAAAGATTCTTAGTTATTAAACATTAACTATAAACTCCATAGAATTTCAAGCATGGGTAACTTATGACTTACTTACTTACTTATAATACCATTGAGACTAGAATTGCCACTGCTAAGCAAGGTAGTTGTTAAATAAGTCACCTCCGAGATGGGGCAAGGTCCCCCAACCTAGCAGTTCGAAAGCATGTGATTGCGAGTAGATAGATAGGTACCACTTCGGCAGACACATTAATGGGGACATGTAAGGAGCCTTCAATCAGGCATCCACCAGACAAGGATGATGTCACCACCTAATCTTTTAACCAGGAAGCACTCATGTGAAGCCAGGACATTGCAACCGCCATAAGTACATACTGATTGCAATCACCTAAATTTTAATCATGTGACCGTCGGTATGTTGTGATAGTCATAACTGTGAGGATTGGTCGTAAGTCACTTTGTTCAATGTTATTGTAACTTTAGTCACTAAAGAAATAGTTATAATTTGAGGACTACTTGTACTGAATTACATATATTTTCAAACATTGGCCAAATTTGCGTAGAATAATTTTCAAGATAACGCCTCAAGTGAGGTTTAGCAATCTCTTTTTTAGACTAAAAGTTTATCCTCTCAGCACATGAAACTATATTGTATTCGCATTCCATTGTTGTTTAAACGTGGTGCAAACCTTGTTTGCTTGCATTAGACCTAAAAGAGAAAAACATGAAACCAGCTTCAGAACTGGAATGCATAATGGGAGAGAAGAAAGAAAGAGACATACAGAACATTCCCATGGTGCAACATAAATAATGCATTATTGCACGTGAATTCTTTGAAAGATCTATTGCCAATGAAGGCTGACAAGAAACAGACACGCAGAAACTTCCTCTTATCTGGACCTCCTGCATCTGGAATTCACTACTTTGAGTCCATGATTCATGTGTCCCGTGAGAAGAAGCCAAAGACCATGCATGCAAATGCTGGACATCTCCAAAATAAAACTCGGTCTCCATTTTTATTTATTTATTCATTTGTATCCCACTTTTATTATTTTTTTACAAGTAACTCAAGGTGGCAAACATATCTAACACATCTTCCTCCTCCTATAGTTGTGAAGAACAACCTCCTTGACTTAAAGCCTCGAAGAGTCTTCTCCAACCTGGTGCCCTTCAGATGCATTAGTCTTCTATTATCCTCAATTACATAGCATCTTGAAAGGTAGTTGAAAGAGTCAATTAATCATTAGACTCATATATGGTTGGACTATACAAAGTTTGCTTGTACATTATGACAAGCAAAGGATGGATACTGGGGATGGAGGGCAGGGGTGGGCTTCAAAAATTTTAGCAATGGGTTCTCTGCCCGGTGGCTGGGTGGGTGTGGCCATTGTGGGCGTGAGCTTGTCATCCTCCTGCACCGTGGGGGATTGTTTTGCCCTCCTGGGCTCTGGTAGGCTTTACTTCAAACTTCCAGGATGGCAAAATATGTGGCCTCCCGCAGGCTCCAGAGGCTTCTCTGGAAGCCAGAAAGTCGTGCCAATTTGCCTAGCCTTCCCAAAACTTTCTGGGAGGCCGTTTTTCATCTCTCCCAAGCCTTCGCACATGCCCTCCTTGCATTACCATTGCGTCCAAATGCTGGGCTGGCTGCGTGACTGCCTGGGAGGAGTGGGCAGGAGTGGGTGGGTGCAGCCAGGAGTGGGGATTTGGGGGTTGTCCCAACTACACAGATCTTAGTAGGGCAGTGTCCTGAACCCTGGCGAACCCCCAGCAGCCCACCCGGCTGGAGGTCGTTTTCCTGGTTTTGGAGAGGTATGCTGTATCAACAATAATTTTCACTAATTCTAATGTTTCTACAGCTTTGAACATGTAACGCATATCCAGGAGTTTATTCTCTTTCCTTGGAATACATTGGAAAAAAAGGAGAAATACTTAGTTACATGACTCAGCTTGCTTTCCTCTACCCATATACAGGAATGTTAAACATTCATGAAGATCTTCTGAAAAATCCCTTTCTGTGGTTGGTTTGGGAAGTAAGAAACAATCAGAGCTGTGTCTGAAATAGTCACATCACACATTAAGACAGGAGACCACAACGCATGGGCTCGCATGACTAGCCACACAATATGCTACCACCACCACCACCCATCCACATTGTATAAAAGGGACCGAGGCCCAAGGAAGAGTTTCATTTTCATTGTGTTATGCCTATTTTAGGATTTATTTTAAAAAAACTTTTTCATCATTTTCCCCCTTCTGAAATAGTTTTTTTGGTGAAAGATGCAAGCCTTCAGACATTCTCTAACACAAAGGTCCTCAACCCATGGTCCACAGCCCTGACCTGGTGAGTGGCCAATTGGGAACTGGACTGTGCAAGCAGCAGATGCGTGCACGAAACAACTGCCTCTCCCGCTCTCCCCCCCTTTGCTATTGGTCCACAAAGCCAGAAAGGTTGGGGACCACTGCTCTAACAATTCAGCTTTTACCCCAAGCTCTGGAATATGTCTGCAATATGTTCACTTGATGTATTTGATACTTCAATAAGTGTTTCTTCCAATGCAAGATGAACTTTCTGTTGTTATAGGTACTGTACCAATCAATCATCTTGAGTTGAAATGATAGATAGGATTTGGAGGCCTTGAGGGATTTTGGCTACAGGTTCACTACCTCTATACTAAACCATAAGCAAAACCTACCAACTGAGTTTACACAAGGCACCAGGACAAATGTGTGAATGTGAACGGCCAATTACTGGCATAGTGTGCCATGCAAACACAGCCAATAATTTATATGTGTTTATTTCTGTTTTGCTACTTTAAAAAAAATACTTTGTTCCATCATTTCTTTAGTTTCTTCCTAATATTTGTGTCCCTGAGAGTATCTTTTTTATTCAGTAAAAAACATGCACATCACATTCTTTGTTCATCTCATGCAAAGGTCAGGATTGCAAAAAAATAACCCACAGACATTTATTCTCCAAAGAATAATTTCAACACACACAAAAACACTATTTTTAACTCGGGTTCTGTTTCATGTTAGAAGTCGCCTACAGAACGCATATAACCAAAGGGACCACAGCAATCGAAAGGTTATTTGCATTTTTGCTTTTCCATTATATTATAGAAAATAGTAATTGTAATTTATGCTCTTCAAGAAAATTTCTTCAGACCACACACACATGCTCTGCTCTCCAATTTCTGCCTTACATTTATCATTGCCAAGGAATGCTTTAACTTGAAGACTGTGAACATCTGAGGATTCATGGGACGAACCTTGGTCATTTCCATCAAGAAAACATGAGGGAAAAAATATTCAGCATTCAATACCATTGGCCAAGTGCCCCACTGCATGGCAGGGCATCCCCCGATGGCTTTCTCACCTGTTTCTAGGCAAAACTGAATTATTGGGTACTGTTGTGTTTTGCTGGCAGCCTGTGCAGACGGCAGCGGAAACAGACAGTGGGGAAGAATGGGGATCAGTCGGAGAGCCGGGAGAGGACTCAGGCGAGGGTCCTGCACCCGATGCAGAGAAGGAGCCAGGACCATCTGGGAGTGAGATGCTGCTTCTGGAGCTTTCAAAGTCTGGCAGCAGAGAGGCAGAGGACCCAGGGGAGCCTGCTCCCAGTGCGTGTGTGCACAGAGCTGCGAGAAGGCGAGAGCAGCTGAAACAAAAGGGGCGACTCTGGAGTATGGCTGGGAGGTGATTGCCCCTCCCGTAAGGGATAAAGGACAGGCAAAGATGACAAAATCTTTGCAGGAAACAAAGTAGCTCCTTCAGTTCAGATTCATTCTTGAAGCTCTTTGTACTTCAGTTGTTGTTTTTTTCTAGTTCATTTGACACTTCTATTATTGGCAGCACTTCACAGAAAAGAAAGGTGGGTGCTTATCTCGAGGGACTGCTTTGAGATTCAATTCCATATGGGAATGAAAACAATTCCCAGTGTTGCAATAAAATAAGACTGGTTTAAGCGTGTGCGTAATTACGGTCTAGGAAGCCTTGGTCAGAACAGATACCAACTTGCCTGTCTCATCCCAATCTGGTTCATATTGGTCTGCTATGAATTCCCATTCCCCATCCCTTCACGAAGAGCCCTTCTCTCCAAAGCTTTCACATAGAAATAGCGGTGAGTTAAAAACTTCTTATGTTAAAGCAACCACTCTCATCCTGATGCCTTACCTGCTAGGACTACAAATCCCAAGATTCTTAGCACCCACGGTCATTCTGAAGCCTGTTATCAGGCTCAGTGAATAATCAAAACCTTAAAGGGCCACTGGATTTAGTACTTAATACTCTGCTCACCTGACCCTCAGTTCCTGCCGTGTACAATCTACGTCCTGATCGTTGAGAGCTAGAATGGTAAAAAGAACATCTGCAAATATACAGCAAACCATGCTAATTTAAAGCAGGGACAGAAGTAGATTTCAAGTTTTGTTTTTGGAAGTTGTTGAGTGTGTGATGTATTAAAACCCTCAGCCTGATTCTGAAGATTTTGCCATCTGAATACCATAATTCTTTGGCACCAACTCTAATTTTTTTTTAGCTATCACTTTCACTGCAACGTAAGTAATGAATGATTTAATTCCATGGCTCTCTAACCACATTATCCAGTTCTATTTGTATGATGAATTTATGATTCAGAATTTCCTGCTTTCCCTGAGCAATGTGCTTCTTTCCTAAACCTTCAGTTCCACTCTATCAAAAGGAAACATGTGCCAAACATTTTCTTCCTGCCTCCCGCCTCAATCTGTAAAGTCCAACTGGTGTGGTGGAAATTCAGTTGTATGACATTCCACCAGCCATCAAAGGTTAAGATACAAGAAAAGGCAAGATATGAGTCAAGTCATAAAAACTCTTCAAAATAGAGGGTACAGGTAGCCTCAACTTACGACCACAACTGAGCCCATAATTTCCACTGCAAAGCAAAACAGTTGTTAAGTAAATTTTGCTTCATTTATGACCCACAAAGCACTTGCCATAGAGCTTAAACAAACCACTGCAATTGTTAAGTTAGCAATGTGGTTATTAGGTGAACCTGGCTTCCCCATTGACCAGGCCTGTGAGAAGTTCGCAAAAGGTGAACACACGATCCAGGAGACTGCAATCATCATAAATGCATGCCAAGCTTCCAAATTTTGATCACATGACTGAGCGGATTCTGCAACTATGGGAAGTGGGAAAACCAGCCACAAGTAACTTTTTTCAGTGCCGTTGTAACTTAGAACTAAATGAATGGTTGTCAGCTGTTCACTAAAATGAACGGTTTTAAGTCAAGGACTACCTGTGAAACATTCCTTAAGTCAGGCTTTTCAGTTTTAGGAAAAAGAGACCAACATTGTCTGCATCCGTGAATAAATTGTGTTACATTATGATAATCAGATAATCCCACCTTCTAGGATAATCAGGTAATTCGACCTTTCTATCTCATTTGATGGAAATCTGCCTTTCTGTCTTGCTTGTGCTAATATGACTCACTCATACGTTTACAATAGAAAGATTAAAACAGAAAGATTAAAACAGTTTGTTGGCCTAGTTTGGAATCAGAGAAACTGGCCAAGTCTGGCGCCGTCCTGACATTTTAATCCAGTAAGTGACAGCATTGCATTATCCCATCCAACTCTTAGTTTGTGTTTTACACACACACATACACACACACACACACAAATAGTGTGGTCTTTAGATAGATGGAGCTTCAAATGTGATTGGCATAACTGGAAAGTTTAGAGTAAATGAATCCATGAGTCATTCTTCTGAAACCCATGGGTTATTTTTGGCTCATCAAAGACAGAAATGACAAAGCACACACCCTTTCACTCCCAAGCACCATTTCCCATTAATTTCAGGGTTACAACCAAACCTACAATCTAAGAAAATTATGTGTGGAAATGTCCCTCTCAACTGAAGTGGAAGGAAATACTTCTGAATAGAAGAAGCTCTAAGAAACATCAAAGCACTTACCACTGTAAGTGGCTTTGGGGTCACCCTGATGGAACATTTTCAAAAGCGAAGGCTTCAAATCAGGATATTTTGCATTTGTGTATTCCATGTGGTCATGTGCCGTTGTTCTCTGTGTGAGATGTCTCTTAGACAATGTGTTTTTTTTTTCATTTTAGAGTTGGAAGGGACCTTGAAGGTCCTGCTGACCTTGCTTCAGCAGGAGATCCTATACAATTTCAGACAAATGGTTGTCCAGTCTCTTTTCAGAAGCCTCCAGTGATGGAACATCTACAACCTCTGAAGGCAAGTTGTTCCATTGGTTGACTTGCTCTCTCTGCTAGGGATTTTCTCCTTAGTTCTAGGTTGCTTCTCTTCTTGGTTCTCATCCGTTGTTTCTTGTTCTGCCTACTGTTGCTTTGGAGAATACATCGACCCCCTTGTCTTTTTAGAAGCCTCTCAAATATTGTAACACCGCTCTCATGTCTCCTCTAGTCCTTCTTTTCATTAGGCTAGACATACCCAATTCCTGCAACCACTTTTCGTATGTTTTAGCCTCTAACTCCCAATCATTCTTGTTGTTCTTCTCTGCACTTTTTCCAGGGTCTCAAGATCTATTTTATGTTGTGGTGACCAGACCTGGGTGCAGTATTCCAAGTGTGGCCTTACTTGAGCTTAATGTGTTGAAGTCTCATACAAACATTGTCACTCAAGATGATCATTAAACTGTTATGACAATGAAAGTTTCCTGTTTCAATCAAGCCTTAAGCCCATGTCACACTGCACCAACGGATGCAAAGAGGATGTAAAACGGACAAAAAAGCTTCCCATCCGTTGGTTAACGCGATGTTTAAATGCTTTCCGCATTCCGTTATGTTAATTCTTGCGATGTATCTTTCACTTGCCGTCGTCTTTTGCTTTCCTCGTCTATTCCGTTATTTCCAGCGATGCCGTTTTATATTTGATTGTTTCGCATATCCGCTCAGAAAGTTTTTGGGCTGTGCCGTTGGCTAAAACTTTTGCGTGGATAAAATGTATCCAAATTTCGTTCTCGTTTTTCTGGGCATGACCGTATATGTTCATTGCGCGCTATTTATCGCGCGTGCTTTAGTGTGCATATGTTGTCGCGTGTTTCCGGCAATGTCCTGCCTACGAAGCTCGTCAATTTCGCGCTCTGGACTGGCAGGGAGGTAAGCGGAAACGGTAGACGCTAGAAATCGGATTGCAGAATTCGGGTAGCGTAAGCTTGGATAAGCAAATTTGCGTGGTTTAAAATGGAAAAGAACGTTTTCGCGAGAGGGGACTATCATGGCAGATATTTTACAGGGATGTTTTTTCAGGTATGCCTAGAGGACTGCAACAGGGGACCGCGTTTACTGATGTCTGCTATACAAGGGGGAGCCTAACAGCATGCTGGATCTTACTTGTTCAGAACAGCAGCCCTGCGGTGGTCGGACCTCTGCAGCCTTTTATTCTTGCCTTCTGCCTGTTCTTCGCACAAGGCTATCCAAGTCATGTCCACCGTGGATCAATAACCACAGGTGCCTTGGTTTGGCAGCCACCATTTCCTGTGGCTTGGCACAGTGGCGAAGTTCATCTACAGGCTCTGTAAGATCTCTACTAACTTGCGGTATTGAGAAAAAGGATGGCGGCCCCATGGAACGTTCTAGGATTCCGAAGAGTGGAACGCGAGGGAGAAGAGCAGAGTAACGGAGCTGTTACTAACAAGGCATCGATGGTGGATGGCTCACGGCGCGAAGACACCTCAGGCATTCCGATGAACTTCATCGAGCGATGCCTCCAGTTCGGTCAAATGTGTTTGATCAAACAGCTTGTGCAGGCGGCTGGACACCGGTGCAGGTTGAACGCAAAGAACATAATATGCCAACTTTCCGGCGCCCAGCCTGGAACCTGGGCTCTTAGGTTGGTCACTTCATCTTTGTCTGTGCCATCCTGGACTTTCAGGGACCTACTCTTATCAGGAGCATTTTGCAGTACGGCTGGATGGGTGCCACCCGTCAACACGCATCAGCATTGTGGGTCAGAGAGTGGTTTGGCAGGGCCATGGCATCGTAAGAATACAGAGTGAGGGAGGGCTCCTCCAGTGCCCCTCAGCTGGAAGACGGATGGTAAGAAAGTTGGCCCGAAGGCTAGTTGGGTATGCTAGAGGTGGGACCTTCGCGCCCGACAGTTTTGTGCGCGTTTTGGATGCGTGCGATATGATGGGATAGGTGCACGTGTGCCTGCAAAAGCGGTCGAGCCAAGTCGATTGTGGGGTTTCGCGACGCGTTATTTTGCTATACTACACAGGGCTGTCTTGCAGCGATGCATCTCTTTCGCTGCATCGGTCGATGCTTTGACTACAAAGTTTCAATGTACATTCGTATGCCTTTCAGGCAGAGGCTCATCTTTCAGAATGCCGGAGGTATTATTTACAACGTGCATGGCGACGCTCAAGGAGGAGGGCTGGAAGCGCAAGGCCTTGCATTGTGGGCTTTCCAGATCCTAGACTCCACTTGCGCTCAAATTGACACGTCAAGATGTGGCGCCTACTTTCATCGTGGGGGATGACGCTTCTTCCTCAGAAACACTGATCTCTTGTGATGAAGCCTACACTTGCAACGATACCTGCACACCATTGAAGAGATGGATTTCTTCAACTAAGCAGGCTGTCCAGCGGCAAGATGGGTTGGTCGGAGAACTTTGCCTTTGGCCTCTGTCTGGCAACTCATGGTTCCAGGCTACTTCCACGCACCGAATCGGCAGCATCTGCCATCAACGGATGCAATGGAGGAGGATCGTAAATGAAAGCTTGCTGGTGCATGTCCTGCATGCAGTTATTCTCATGTGCGCACTTCCACTATTCCTGTGGCGGTCCTTGGCAGTAACAGGTCTTTTGTGGACCTATAATCAAGGGAGATGGGATGATGGAGCCTGGTAGTCCAAGTGGAGCAAGAGATTCAAATACTGCTGATAGACACTGAGATTGTGCAAGGCCGCCAACGGAGGCCTCACGTGAAGAGGAAGGAAGGCATGTGGCAACTCTCCTGAGACACTGGGTTGGCAACTCCCCAGGGGCTGGAGCGGTGGAGTATGCAAGACAGGATGATAGATTGCTTAATTGGGAATGGTTTTCCCTTCAGGCCTGTCTCAGTCACTTGATTTGAGATTTGGGCCATTGTATGTTTTTTGAGTTGGGCCCTACAATGGAACAGGGCCATTTAATACAAATGAGTTGTGTTTCGCTGTTGGAGGCATGTGTTTGGATTGATTGATTATAATTGTTATTATGATAATAAATGGGGGCCATAAGTGTGGCACTGGAGGGTGGTAGCCTATCCTAGTCCCACTAATTGGCTTGCATCTGGAGTGTTTATTCTATGCCACCAGCTATTACCTTTGCTGGTCATGCCACAAAGGTTAGTATCCTGGCATCCCACACGGCTAGATTCCTTTACCGGCATCCATAGCGTTAGTTCTGCTTCGCATCAGCATTTGGCAAAGGCTTTAAACATTTCTAAAAGTTTTCGCAGCTAAGATCTTTATTACTAAAAAAAGAAATGAAGCTAAGTGGTGTGAATCAAAAATTCAGACTTTATTAACAATCAGTAGCTATAATAAACAAAAAATGAGTCCTCTGGGGCTTATCCTCTTGTGGTTCGCTTTTTTTGTTATGTTGTCAGTCGTCCTTGAGGGGTGAAGGGTGGCAGGTGCTGTGGGTAGGTGGCTGGTGATGGAGTTGCTGTGTCATCAGCGGTTGGCTCCTCCAGCAGCAGGAACGCAGCAGAAGCCGCAGCCGCCAGAAAAGAAGTGCAGCCCCGTGGCTGGCAGGAAGGCCCGCTAGGCAGAATGCCAGTAGTGAGTGGCCAGATGGGGCGGGATGGTTAGCCCTTGTTCCTTCCTTGGCAAGGGCTGGCAGCAGATGGCTGAGGCTTGCTGTGCTTTCAGCGATGGTTTGTTGGGGTTGCTGGCCTTTGGCAGGTTGAGGCTGGCTAGGTAACGGGCAAGGGCCTGGGCAGGGAAGGCTGGCAGGGACGTGCAGGCACTCAAGGGCTGGCAGGAAAGGCTGGCATTAGGGAGGCAGGCACCTAAAGGCTGGCAGGCAGGCAGGTAACCGTAAGTGGCCTGGTCAGGGAAGGGCTGGGCAGGCAGGCAGCCAAGGCTGGCAGGGAAGGGCTGGTACGGCTAAAGTGGCTCGGCGAGGAAGTTTGCTGGCAGGCAGCGGGCAGTGCACCACAGGGCTGGCCAGGAAGTGCGTGGCAGGCACGGCTAGGCCACCCAAGGGCCTTGGGCAGGCCGGCATCGAACCGAAGGCTGGCAGGTCAGGCAGGCAGGGCAAGGCTGGTCCAGGTGCAGACTGGTGCCGTGGCTGCAGAGGGTCTGTCAGGTCAGGAGCTAGCTACAGCAAGGCTGGACAGGGAGGCTGCGGCAGGTTGGGCTGGCCAGCAAGGCTTTGGCAGGCTAGACATGCAGGCTAGACAGGCGAGGCAGGACAGGCACCGCGCAGGCTCGTTGTGTCTGGCAGCAGAGTCTTTGCTCTGAATGGTGGGACGGCTGCTTTTGCCGGAGTCTGCCTTCGCGCGTTATATCCGCCGGGGGACTGTGAGCAACTGGCATCCCCTTCCGCAGCGCACATTAACGCCAGGCATGTTTGCCTGTTAGGCTTATTCCGCTGATGCAATTTGCGCTTTCATGCCGCATGTGCATGGTTTTCCGTTTTGTTATCCGGCTTTTTGTTCTGTGTGGTTCGCGTTCCGCGTCCGCTGTTTGCTGAGTTTCTCCACCAGGGTGACGGATTGTGCACAGTCGCGCCTCCCATGCCGCTCTCATCGTGCTGCTGATTTGCCATCTGGGCGGCTAGGTTGCTTCCGTTCCGCATCCCCTGCTTTCCCACTCGCCACTGCGTGTCCTCCCCTACTGCCGTGTTATGCCGCGTCCGGTTTATGAGCAAATTTTTGCCCCCTTCTCTGCCGCGGCGGCTCATGGATGGAACATTTTGCTCGTCCGTTGTGTCCGTTTTGCATCCGTTGGGCAGTGTGACAGGGCCTTTAACCAAGCAATTAATATTCCCACATTCTGGCATTCTTCTGTATTCTTTGATTCCTCTCCAATTTTGACCGTCTTGGTTCATTAATCCTTTCTAGACTACTGGCATATTTCCTGGTTCCTGGGGTTTATTTGTGTCCGCAGCTAAACTTAAAAAAATTTTGAGATGAAATGCACAACAAAGCTTTGTACTACTCTACTGTATTCTTTCAAAGAGGCACTGGAAAGGAGACAGGAAATTATTCCATACGAGATCAAACTTTTACTCTGAGAGATCCCAGAAGGTCCACTAAAGCCACCAGGGGGGGACCTAGTCACAGAGACTACCAGCTTCTTAAATCAGATCCTGCTTACTCCTGCATGAGGCTGAATGGATTTAAATTCTCAGCATGGGTGTATGAGGGTGTGTGGACATGACCGTGAATGATAAGGGTAGGCAGAACCTCAACTCAATTGTGCATGGAGATTTCCAATTGTAAGCTCCTCTGCAGGATCCTTCCCTTGCAAATCAGAACTACTGGGGTCATATTCAAGTCTACTGTCAACTCATAAAATATTTTTATGGTCTTTTTAAGAGTTGCCAACAGGAAGGGAGGTGAGAAAGGGGTTTGGTTTGGCTGCACCCAGACAATGTGGGACATGTTAACTCCCAATAAATCCTTTTGAAGTTTTGGAAGTTTGGCTCGAGACTCATGATTTAATTGGGATAACTGCCGGAATCCTGACAGCTACATTCTGAATAAAGTGCAGGTGGTCTTCCACTTATGACCACAACTGAGCCCAACTTTTTTGTTGCTAAGTGAGACCTTTGTTAAGCGAGTTTTGCTGCATCATACGACCATTCTTGTCACAGTTGCTAAATGAATTACTGCAATTCTTAAGTTAGTAACATGCTTGTTGAGTGAATTTGGCTTCCCCGCTGATTTTGCTTGTCAGAAGGTCGCAAAACGTAATCACATGACCCCAGGACAATGCAACGGTCATACATATGAGTCAGTTGCAAGCATCTGAATTTTGATCACATGACTATGGGGATGACACAGCAGTCATAAGCGTGAAAAATGGTCATTAGTCACTTTTTTCAGTGTTGTTGTAACTTTGAACATACACTAAATGAATATTTGAGAACTACCTGTATCAGCTTAGAAAGGAAGCAACAACTTTTTGTAAACCTATTCATTATCAGTGATATCATTTTAACAATTCAGTGTGAGTTGAAGCATATTCCCTGCCATTCTGGCAACCCATCCATCAAACTTTTGTATTGCCACAGGCATAAATCTCTTTTGAAATATATGCTATTTGCAATTGTTTAATATTCATACCTGGCAACAATAGGGTACCAGGTGCTTTAGAAAACACCCAAGCAAGAGAGTTCCCATCTGAAAGATATTGCCAAATAACACTCTCCAAATAGCAATCAATTGCCATCCAGCTGGAAACAATTAGAAATTGTTGTTGCATATAGCTTAAGTCATCACATTGCAAATCTAATACATACAGATGTGTCATTCTAATCATAAAGGCTGCCTTCATATCCAGTTTTTAACAGAAAGGTGCCCAACCAAGTCGTTTAATAGTAGCTAAACAATCTGAGAAAACAAGTTATTCAATTGCTCCAACAGTCGTCTTTAGTATTCCCGATGTAGCTCAATTGCTATAATCTCATCATTCATTCAACTTACTTGCATACTATGAATCAACATGGACTCACACTGGTTTACACAAAACAGTCAATAACAACAGTTAAAAAGCTGAAATAAAATATAAATAATAGCAACCAATAACTAGTCAAAGTGACAACATACAAGGATAAATTATAATAATGAAACTGAAAATGAAAGTTTAAAAATTAGAAGAAAACAAAAGAATATCAAGAAATCATAGAATAATAGGATACCTTGGAGATCTTCTAGAACAGCGGTTCTCAAACTTTTCTTCATGTTGACCCCCTTTAAATACCTGTTCTACACCAGTTCTTTCTTTGGGGTAGAAATCCTCATACAGTCCAGGCAAATGGCTAACCAAGTCTTTGCTTGAAAATCACCAGTGATAAGAGCATCTATAACTCCAGGAAGCAAGCTATTCCACTGCCTAAGAATGTTTATGGCCAGGAAAGTCTTTATTTCAAATTTAGATCTCCTGCACACTATCCACTGCAGGTGTGGTATTCAGCAGGTTCTGACCAGTTCTGGAGAATCGGTAGCAGAAATTTTGAGTAGTTCGGAGAACCAGCAAATCCCACCTCTGACTGGCNCCCCATCTATTCTCTGCCTCCCGAGTCCCATCTGATCAGCTGGGTCTTCTTTTGTTGCCCTGCACAGGAGAACGGGGCTGGAAAGCAGGTTAGTGGGATGGGGAGGGAATGGGATTTTGCAGTAACCTTCTCCTGGAGTGGGGTAGGAAAGGAGACTTTGTAGTATCCTTCCCCTGCTATGCCCACCAAGCCATGCCCACAGAACTGGTATTAAAAATTTTGAATCCCACTGATCCACTGGTTCTTGTCCTGCTTTCATTACCTATGGAAAATAAATCTATATCCTCTTCATGTTTTTGAAGACCGCTGTCATGTTTTTCCTTAGCCTTCTCTTCTTTAGGCTAAATACATCTAGTTCTTTTAAACACTCTTCATAATATTTAGCCTCAACTCTCCATTTTCATTGTTCTTTTCTGCACTCTTTCAAGCTCCACAGCTGGAACATGCTAGAAGCAGCATTCCTTTATATTGTGGTCCCAAACTGTCAGAATAGTGTAAGTTAGTACCATTTTGAGATGAGCAAGCTGGGAGCCTGTGAATATCAAGATCAAAGTAAATCCCAGTTATGGTCAATGGTTCTTGTGGCAATTTTTTTCGTACTACCTGAAGTGTCTGGACTCACAACAATGCCTTCCCATGCATAATGTATTCTAACACATAACAGAACATGTTGCCATGGGATGGATAAAGAGGCTATTTTTACTGAAGTAAGGCCATAACTAGCACATAATCTAAAGTGGAAATGATTCTGTTTGATGCAGATAACACTTCTGCCTCTAATGGCAAATATTATTCAGACACTCTCCATCCCCTCAGAAGCGATGACCTTGATCTTTTAGGGAGAAGACATCTTCTTTTGAACAGGTTGAATGTTACAGGCAGATAAACCATCCACTAACAATATATAAGAGCCAGTTTGGTGTAGTGCAGGGGTGTCAAACTTCTCAGAATATTCATGAACTGGCAGAGACATGGTAACACAAATGGGAGCTGAATTAGAAACTAAAACTAAAGGCTAGGTCCCACTGGCCGACGGACGCAAAACGTATGCATAAAGGACACAGTGGACAAGCAAAATTTCAGGGGTGGCTCTATCCATTGGTCCATCTGCTCCAAAAAAGTGGCAAAAATTGCATAAACAGAAGAATAGAAACTGAAAAGAACAAGAACATGAGTAGTATGTAGCGGGGGGATGATTAAACGGATGTTCAATGGAAGCCTATCAATGAAAGCGGATGAAGCGGATGAACACCTCCGAAGGGGTTCTGGGGGAGAATTTCAAAGCAGACCGCACAGCGGATGAAGCGGATGCATCACATACGCCTAAAGGAAGAAGAAGGGGATGCCGCGCAGATGTATATTGGATTGCAAATGCATCCTTTCTATTTCCGTGCTATGAACGATGTATAGATGTTCCGTGTACCCTTGGTTTTCCATCCCTGCTTTCCGTTTTCAGCTGGAAGTGGATGTGAGGTGCGAGGATGCGGCCAGAAGGATATGCAGAGGCATTGCAGAGGATACAGCGGAACGCTTTAACGGTAATGATAAACGGTAGCAGTAGGAACGTTTGTTGCTTGTATGTTGCCGGAATTTACATCGTACACCAGGGGACAAGTTTATTCACGTTCACAAAGTTGTTGTGCAGGCTCAAACTCTTGCCATGGATGAAATGTCAGGTGAACGGATGCTCGGAAGGGATAGAGCGATGAAACAACGGTATGCAGTGAGTACACAACGGATGCATAGCGTTTTCCAACAGATGGCAAGCTTTTTTTAACGTTTTACATCCTCTTTACATCTGTAAGTGCAGGGGGACTGGGCCTTTAAAGAGACAGTCTGGGTGTGGCTTATCTCTGTCCTCTAAGCTCTGAAGCTGCACACTTTTCTGGACTTGTTTGACTGTTCTCTGCTTGTGTTACATTGGAAAAATCTACTATTGTTATTGTACAATTTACTCATATATTATGTATATAAATAACGAATCCTGCTGAATCAGTCATCTGTGTGTACTTTCTGGATTTTATTTCTGCAATAAACTCTAACAAAACTCAAGGGGCGGAACTGGCCCGTGGAATGCTTAGATCTGGCCAAGACCCAGGGAAACAGTGAAGAACCAGTCTGTGGTGCCTCTGCCAGTGAAAAAGGAGCTCAAGAGAGCCACGTGCAACCCTCCCAGGCCCCATTTTTGGCCACAATGCCTCCTGCAGCCCTCTGCCTGTTTTTGCTGGCAGAGGACTACAGGAGGCCATTGAGGACGAAATTGGAGATCGGGAGCCCATTTTCACTGACACGAGCAGTCAGGCCACCACAGGCGCCCCCGACACGAATGATGTCAAGCTGGCCACATCCATCCAAGCCCCCGAGGTCAAACCCAACCCTGGTGCAGCCCTCAATGAAATTGAGTTTGACACCCCTGGTGTTGTGATTAAGGCATCAGGCTAGAAATCAGGATATTATTAGTTCTACTTCCACCTGAGACACAAAAACAGTTCGATGACTGGGCAAAAGTCCCTCTTTCTCAGCATCAGGAAAGAGACAGTGGCAAACCACTTCCTAAATTGTTACCAAGAAAATTGCATGGACTAGTCTAGGAAGTCACCAGAAGTCAACATTTATGAGTCAAAGGCATTTAAAAAAAAACATCAATGATATCTCTTAGTTCAAGGGCCAGTGTTTTGGCTTCATGTAGTTCATTAATACAGCCGAGCACTGATTTAGACTCTGATGCTGCCTTATTTTGATCTGATAAAAAGGACCTATATTGTATATCATCAGCATATTATATTGATAACATTTCACTTTAAATCACTGGATGATTTGACATAGTGTGCCATATAATTGCTGAACAGCCTAAGAGAGAAAATGGAACTTCACAAGAACTCACAATGAAAACAACCAGAAGCACCACTGGAGATGGCTATCGAGATATATTCAGAACCTCTCATATCCAATAAACTCTCCAGAAATACATCACAGAGAGATGGTTTGGCCTACTGGTTAAGACACCAAGCTAGAAAAGGAGAGACTATGTGTTCAAGTCCCATGTTAGTCATGAAAACCAGCTGGGTGACTTTGAGCCAGTCACTCTCTCTTAGCCCAATCCACCTCAGAGGGTTGTTGTTGTGGAGAAA
The DNA here is from genome assembly GCA_004320025.1 of Laticauda laticaudata. NCBI lineage: Eukaryota > Metazoa > Chordata > Lepidosauria > Squamata > Elapidae > Laticauda > Laticauda laticaudata. The sequence goes on from BHFT01000487.1 coordinate 34,241, forward strand.
ATAGGAAGAAGGTTATTTGCAAAAAGAATAAAGGTGGGATACAAATCAATAAAGAATCATAGTTGATGGCATTACTAAGCCACAAAAAGGCTCAGGAGAATTTCACAATTTCACTCTTTCCAGCAAATGCAGGAGTGGGATGCTACCAGTTTGCACCTATTCTTTAGAACCGGTTGTCAGGGGTGGGATTCAAATTTTTTAACAGCCAGTTCTGTGGCCGTGGCTTAGTTGGTGGGCATGGCCAACTCAATATCACTCACATCGAGGCACACATCTCCTCGCCTGGCCTCTCATGACTGTGGGGATGCTGCAACAGTTGTAAGTGTGAAAAACGGTCATAAGTCACTTTTTTCAGTGCCATTGAAACTTTGGTCACTCCACACAAGCAAAGTACCAGCAAAGGAGGGAAAAAAAACTCCCAAGAAGTTCCTAAGACAGGAAGTCTAGTCCTGCCAAGAATGTAATAAGGGTTAACGGAGAGGCAGTTTTTGTAAGCAACACCAGAATGTTTCCTTCCTGCCTTCCTTACAGGATTAGGCCAGTAATTTCTTCTAACAACCGGTTCTCCGAACTGCTTGGAATCCCACCCCTGCTCTGGATGCCACTTCCGACACACATTCACCAACACGGATATAGTCAATGTATATAAATATCTGTACAAATCACATAACAATGTTAAAAGTTCACGATCTTGTGGGGGACAATGTTACGAGCTGTCCAGGGCTGCATAAAGCCCATGGGTCATGGGTTGGGCACACCTTTTTTAGAACGTCATGTCAGTCAACAGTGTCTGGAACTGAGAAGTATGCACTCTCTTGAACATCCTGCCCATATTATACTTATGAAGAACTTTTGGGTGGTTGAGACTGGAAGACTCTTTCATATAACCTCCTAGCCTTAACTGAACAATTAATTCTTCCTAGCAGAAGCAATAAGATCAAGTGTCAAGCAAACAGGTGATCAGCTGAACTATTAGAGTATCTTATCCTCCTCAGGCATTAGAACCTGGAAGCATCTGACCAGACTTTGCCCACGACATTTCTAAAGAATGACTAGCCAAAGCTGCAGAGCCTACTCTTGGGTATAATATGAACATTTTTACATTGATGAACTTGGTTAACACATGCTGAATGGGGTTACGCTATTGCTGGGCCTTAAAACTTGCTTGTAGGTCACATTAAATTGCAATATGATAGTATTAGATTATTTTTTTTTAAAGGAAACCTTCAGGAACAAAGTCATAATGTGACTTTGCAAATACATTCAATTAGCATAGGGATTTCTTTGCAACCTTTCAGTTTGAATGGCATTTTGTGGATTTAGTCATATGAAATGACAATAAATTTTTAAAGTGACATAATCACTTTATGTCACCGCAGGTCCATTACTTTTTCAACTTCGTACAATTCTTTGCAACATGGGTTAAAACAGCAAGAACTGGCTCTGACGGATGTCACAGCCTATGATGATGTACGAAAGTTTATTTTGCACCTGAATGCATTTGCAAAAACTTCCAGATCTGCTGTTTATTGAAAACTAACTGAAGTACTATGTGAGTAATCCCACAAAACCTCAGAAGGAACACTGATTGCCCAACTCATAACCTCACAATTTCAAAATATGACATTTCTGGGAACAGAAATGTCCAAAATTGAATTAACTGCTTTTTCCTGTTTCTGAACAAAATAGTTTTCAGTCAGAAACCTTGCCATCTAAATTTCGAGAAAAAAAATAATGCACATTTGTGCGCATTTTACAAAACACGTGGTTGGTATATATCAAAGTTGCTCTGTTCTTTATGAAAGTTTATCTCTGACTTTTAAACTGAATTTCGAGTCTATAAATAAGATCCGATTTTATATAGCAAGAAAGATAATAAAAGGCTATTCAATGAAGAGCCTAAGAAGATGCTAATCTACACAGTAGTCAACATTTTAGAGTTCAGTAAAAGTTAATTTAAAACCAGCATGTGTGACGTTCAAATCTAACAATTCCCCTGTGCACAAGATTGTTTCAGTAAGGTTTCAAAAAATTCAAGAAGCAATTCATGAATGAGATGTCCACTTTCTAGAGAGATCATCAAAGCATTCTTATGTTACAGTAATGACATGTTAGCTAGGGCTAACCATGACTCACTTTTTTGAGAGATGGATGCTTATCCTAGAGAGAGGGAAAGAGAGAGAGGGAGGGAGGGAGAGGGAGAGAGATGGTAGCTTCTTTAGGGAAGTTTCCACATAGCATGAGTAATGAAGTGAGCCTGAGACTTGGTTCATACAATGTACTTCCTTCATGTTAATGGTTTGGGTTTTTTGGCTTAGCATATTGTGTGATTCCAGTACAATGATTTGTAAACCATAGTTTGAGTTAATATGCTGTGTGTGCAGTCAACTGTAATTTATTTAATTAATTATGACTACCTAATGTCCATATATTAATGCAATATAATTCCTGGTGCAAAAGCCATACTGGAGCGTTCCGTTGCTGTCCTTTCTTGTGTATGCCTTCCCAGGTAGACCAGACAGGAAACACAACCAGATGAGCTAATTCTACTTTATTTCAAAACTACATTAACAGAATCTTGCAAGTCTGGGAGTACAAATCTCCCATCATCTCTTACAGCCTGAGAAGCTAGGAAAGAGATCTCCAAACTTGGCAACTTTAAGAGTTGTAGACTTCAGTCTTGGGGAGCCCTGAGCTAGGAAGATGCTCTTCTGAGCCTCTTTTTCTCCACTCATTATGAAATTACGGGCTATGCTCTTTGTTACTTGAGCATTCTGTTTACTCCATCTCTCAAAGTCAATTTCACATACTATTAGACTTGCTTACAGTTCTGCCGGTGGCACTGGTGGGTACAGAGCACAGATTTAGATGATTCTTTAGTATGATCTGGAAGTAGCATCTTTAAAGTAGCTGCAGGTACCTATGATCCCATGAAAAGATGCAGCTGCTTTAACAAGACTGATGTTCAGGCTCAAAAGCACTTTTTTTGGATCTGAATCTGAAACACTGAATAGCAGAAGAGTTGGAAGGGACCTCAAAGGTCTTCTAGTCCAACCTCCTGCTCAAGCAGGAAGCCCTATATCACTTCAGACAAATGGTTGTCCAATCTATTCTTTAAAACCTCCAATGTTGGACCATTCACAACTTCTGGAGGTAAGCCGTTCCACCAATTAATTATTTTCACTGTCAGGAAATTTCTCCTTAGTTCTAAGTTGCTTCTCTCCATGATTAGTTTCCATCCATTCCTTCTTGTCCTACCTTCAGGAGCTTTGGAGAATAGCTTGACATCTCTTCTTTGTGGCAGCCGCTGAGATATTGAAACACTGCTATCACATCACCCATAATCCTTCTTTTCATTAAATTAGACATACCCAGTTCCTGCAGCCGTTCTTTGTATGATTATCCTCCAATCCCCTAATCATCTTTGTTGCTCTTCTCTGCACTCTTTCTAGTCTTGACATCTTTTTTACATTGTGGCGACCGAAACTGGATGCAATATTCCACGTGTAGTCTTACCAAGGCATGATAAAGTGGCACTAACATTTCATGTAATCTTGATACTAACCCTCTGTTAATGCAGCCTAGGACTGCATTGGCTTTTTTGGCAGCTGCAGCGCACTGCTGGCTCATATTTAAGTGATTGTCCACTAGGACTCCAAGATCCCTCTGGCAGTTAGCACCATTGTACATCCCTAGTCAGGTTTTCTATTACTGATTTATCATTTTGCCCTCAGGTTCTCTATTACTGATTCATCATTTTGTATTTATTCTAATGTCATTTCTTCTTGCTCCTTGTCCGGATATAAGCTGCGGGGGTTTTTCTCTTACTGAGATCACTCTGAAAATAATAAGGTAAACTTGGCTTGCCTACTACTCTAGGATATAGATATTTTGGGACTGTAACTCCCAGAATTCCCAGCCAAAAACTAATAGCATCAAGATGAAAAAGGCAGACATCAGGGATGGAGATCAACACTAAATGAAAAAAAGACTTATCTGTTCTTTTAATTAACACTAATTTAAAATAATGCAGTAAGTTCTAGTTTGAGGATTTGAGTTAGTGTTGAAGATTTTGTGGGGAAATCACTCACTTTCCTCTCTCAATAAAAGAGATACAAACCTTTCTCTGGACAGACGTTTATTACAACCTGATCCAACAGCCATGAAACTGAAAGCAATTTTAATAATGTGTTTGACGAGAGTTCTCTTTTTAAAATTGCAAGGAAAATCCTAAATTGCTGCTGTTCCAGTTAACCAAGAAATTAAAGTGTGTTAAGATAGTGCCCTCCTAAGGCCAAGAAGTGTAAATATAAAAGATTCAGTCCAAATGCACTGCAGTCTCAGAGAAGTTTATAATTCAAAAAAAAAATGGCCTGATAGAAGCCAACAGTAATAAGAAGCCACCGGATAGCTAATATACTGCATTTCTTCCTTCATTCCCTTGCTACATTCATTTTTAAAAGGGGAGGAACAGGGAGGGGGTGGGAAACATCAGATACCCACAGCAATGGCTCTAAGCCTAGAAGAAAGTGCCAAACCAAATAATTAGAAAGCAAAGCTGTTCAAACAGGAAGGACTTTATCCCATAAGCATACAAGCAATCCCTTCTTTCATCGAACTGCTTACACTTTTTCCCCCATTCCCGGCACCTGAAGCAAGCTAAAGAAAGAACAGAAAAAATTAAATAGAAAGAAGATAATAAACACCCATAGCGGTTCTCCTATTGAACTGAATCCGACACAGAGATTTCCACTTTCCTTCTTTTTAATGGATGCATGTATCGGACCCACTTGGTACATTTCAAGGTTTAATCCATGTGAGTTGGAATGAAGCTTGGTGAAAAGTTCCTTGAGATGTTGACTACTTTTCCTCCTAGCAACAGAGATTTTTCAAGTTGAGCCTAAATACAGAAAGCCAAACATGTTTACCATCTAGAAAAGTCGTTGATTCTCGTACTTCTTAGCTCCATCTCCATCTGCTTGGGATTTGCAGCCCTGTTCATTCAGAATGTCTCCTTGTGCTCCATATCTCACATGCAGAGGTGATGTTTAGAAAAATCCTGCATATGTGCAAAGATTCCCCATAGTTGAAGATCTGGAGGAGTCCTTGTTCATGCAAAAGAATTTTCATGAATATGGATTAATTCCACTCCCATTACTCATCCCTCCATACCTGCTACAGGGCTGAAAGCTGCAGCAGAACATAGGGGACTGGAAGCTAAAACATATGAAGAACAGTTGCAGGGTATGTCTAGTCCAGTGGGAAAAAAAACCCACTAGGAGTGACATGTTAGCAGGGTTCTAATATCTAAGGAGCTGCCACAAAAAAGAGGGAGTCAATCTATTTTCCAAAGCACCTGAAGGCAGGACAAGAAGCAATGGATGGAAACTAACCAAGGAGAGAAGCAACCTAGAACTAAAGAAAATTTCCTGACAGTGAGAACGATTAATCAGTGGAACAACTTGCCTCCAGAAATTGTGAATGCTCCAACACTGGAAGCTTTTTAAGAAGAGCTTTATCTGAAATGGTTGACTGTAGGGTTTGCAAGGTTGAACTAGAAGATCTCCAAGATTCCTTCCAACTCTGTTATTCAGTTAGGGCTAACATGAAGAGAGCCTCCCTCTTCTCTGCCTGCATTTCATCTATGATTTGTTATTATTTGGACCTCCGACTGATTCAGGATGTCTTTCAGCAGTATCTTCCTCAGCAAACGTAAGACAGTATTCTCCGTTCCACCACATGCCGTCAATTGACAGAAAAATCATGTTTCTTTCTTAAATATAGTATTCAGTAGAGTTAATGTGTGCCATCAAGAGATGTCTACTAGAATAACAGTCTTCTCCATCCAGCCCTTCAGTTATGCAAGCCTCTGCAACCACATCATTGCCACTAACTCATTACAGATGCACAAGTTTTCAACTGAATCACTGATGCTTCTAAAACACTATTATTATTGCTATATAAATCTGAGAACCAATAAAAAAATGATTTCACTTGGATTCAGAAGAATTCACTTGCATACTTTCTACAGATGATCCAAGTTCTCTTGAACATTTTTCTTCTTCTTCAAGAAACAGATATGAAGATTTTGTTTTCGAAGCAATATTACCACTTGCTGGTTAAGCTAAGAACTGAATGTAGGTTTTCTTCATATAGATATCTCACTGTTAGCTATTTGGGTAACCCTTCTGAAACCTGAGTTTGTCAGATGAGAGCCTGTGGATACACTCCACATTCAGTTAGTTATTCCCAAGACAGCAAGCATATATTTATTATGAAAAATTATAATGTGTGATCAGTTTAGTTAGGGCTTAATGTCAACCTAGCCATTGCATTTGGCAAGCCATGGTACAAAGTATAACTCCAAACATTAAACACATTAAAGTAAACTATGATTGGATGAATATATCACATTAAAGAATGTATTGCATTAATTATGATTTATTCAACCAACCATAATGACCCAATTCACGCATAATACTAATCCATAAATCACAATTTACAGACTGTAAAATGGCTGGAATCACAAATTAGACTAATATGTTTGTTGTGATGTACTGTTTGAAGCAGCTTCATTGCTAACATTTCATGGAGAGGTGGAGGGAGGTATCTTTTCACAGAAAATGAAATATGCCTTGATTCAAGCTATACAGAGACACCATGGATTCATGAAACTAGATGAGCTAGATACTTGGTTATCTGTCCCTTCCATTCCTCCTTCTGCAACAAGCTGGTTATATGCAGTGTTCCTGCTGCATTAAGTTATACTTTCCCGAGTTGGATAATCCTCAAATGGGTTGGATTCTCAAATTCCTAGTTATTGTGCTATGTTGGCTAAGAATTCTGGATACCATGACTCCAATACATTGCTGTATCAGGCTGGGAAAGATTACTTTAAGCTAGGTTTGGTTTATTGAGAGACTAATAATTGATTGGGTACATACAACCAGTTAGCCAAAATCCATCAAATCACACTTCAGCGTGGGGTAATTTATAAACTTCATTTTACATACACATGTTCATCTCTTCTAATCTCAAAGCAAAACCATCTTTTTCTGACTAATTCTTTAAGCAATCAAAACATTGCTGAAAAATATCCAAATAAATTTGGATCCTTCAAGCAATCAAAGCATTACTGAAAAGAATCCAAATAAATATCCAACCATTCCAACATTGGGAGCGGCAAACAACCGCTGACTCCATCATTAACGGCAACAGATGCAGGAGTCCAAAATAAGCAAGCAAGCAAAGAAGAAGGGGAATTATGCTATTGTTTGGGGGATTTAATACTCTTCACCGTGCATCTTTTCTTCTCACAAACCAACAGGACAGAGGCAGGTGTTCCATTTTCTCAAGCAATTTCTCTCTGCGCAACATTCGGCTTGGCAGCCAATGCTTAAAATCCCACCAACAAAAGTGTGTTAATCCTTCCCTGATTCTTAGTGGGCTTAATACCAACCAGAACAGAGATACTTGGAAGCCAAATTGACTGCTCACTCCCTATCTCTGGTATTTGGCAAGTTCAAACTCCTGTTCGGTTCCTGTAGGAGACTTAGTTTCCAGGCTTAGTTTTCATCAAACACCTGCACCAACTGTTTATCCCAATATAATAACTCAATACTAAAGACAATCTTAAGGAAGCTGAAAGGTGATTTTTCGCGAACGTATCTGCCAACACGCTCTATAAAGAGGGTTAGTCCAATAAACTCAGCAGTACAGTAAAAACACATATCCACTGCTTATCCCTTCTTTTAAAGTCTGCTCCAAAGAAAAACAAATCCACTGGCTCCACATGTTACATATTTACATTGCTCCTTTCCTTTTTCTTTAAACAACACTGTGATTTGTATCATTCTGCACAATTTACTGTAGCTCTACTCATTAGCCAAGAAGTACATAAGGCTTGACCAGAGGTAAATGACAGCGGGCCAGAAAAGCTCTTAAGCCTCACTTCAAATGTTGGCAGCACAAACAGGCAACATTTTCTGACCAAAGAAGATAACAAATCAGTGCAATAAGTCCCTGATAGGTTTTATATATCTATTTTAGTCAGGCCACAACTACCATAAAAATGATAAAACATTCCCATGCACCCACCCCAAAAAACTCTAGCTCTCTGCAGAGGCCTCACTGCTTCAGTATACTTGGGGGTTACAGTGTGGCTTTAAAGAAGGAAAAAGGACATTGGATTATCCCTGTATCCAAAAATCCACCTGGGATTCCAGTAGTCTTACCATTAGGTTGGGTAATGCTGGCTTTGTTCTAGCTGGTATCTTCCATATTGCTATGGGTTGCGCTTCCCAATATCTTGACACAGAGAAACGTGATCTAAAGAATTCCCCATTAACGTGAAATCCCAAAATACCAATGATTTATTCTTATACAGGTAGTCCTCCAGTTACAAACACAACTGGGGCCAAATTTTCCATTGCTGAGCAAGAAGGTTGTTAAGCGAATTTTGCCCCATTTTACAATCTTTATTGACTCAGTTGTTAGGTGAATCACTGCAGTTGTTAAGTTGGTGACGCAGTTGGTCAATGAACCTGGCTTCCCCATTGATTTTGCTTGTCAGAAAGTCGCAAAAAGTGATCCCATGATCCCGGAACACTGTAACCATCATAAATATGAACCAGTTGCCGAGCAGCCAAATTTTAATCATGTGACCATGGGGAGGCTACAAAAGTCGTGTGAAAAATGGTCTTAACTCCCTCTTTTCAGTGCTGTTGTAACTTCCAACAGTCACCAAATGAATGGCTGTAAGTCGAGAACTACCGGTATCTTCCATACTGCTCGACTACATTTCCCATCATCCCAATGCAGAAAAACATGATCTAAAACAGGGGTGTCTAACTCACATCATCATGGCAGCATTACATGATGTATCAGAACTCTCCCCCTTCGCTAAATTGGACGTGGGCGTGGCCAGCGCATGATGCATCCAGCCTATAGGCTGGGAGCTTGACTGCTCTGATCGAAAGAATCCCATTGAGGTCCCATTAAGCTAAAATCAAAAAGCCAAAGATTTAGTCTTATATTTTGCTGAAAACACCAGAACAATTGGATTTGCAAGTCTTGGGCTGCTTCTGAATCAGTTGCGTTTCCAACAACGCAATTTGAATCGCTCTAATTTACATTAGATGACTTACGGAACACAGAGATGTATAGATTCTGAGCATGAACTCAAGTTTCCCTTCAGCCATCAGTGCGATTAAACTTTGGATTAGAAAATTAAATGAATTTTGCTCACTGTGAAAGAATACAGAGAATCAAATCAATCCCATTTCCAAGCATTAGAAGCTATATTGTCAATCAAATGACTAGAACAGTTTCAAGACAAACAGAATGAAGCATGGCAAAACTGCCAGGAGCTGTAAATTACCAATATCTGGAAGATTTCACTATGAGCCTCCATATCAATCTTGAAGTATTCTTCATCACGTCTTACCTTGCACCACCAATATCCACTCCAACCATTAGCTGGCCATTAAGCGAAAGGATCTCATCTCGCAAGCGAACTTTTCCACATTTCCCTGCTGGACTGTTTTTTTTCAAATCAGTGACCCAAATGCTTCCAACATCAAGCACTGGGCCTTTATGTCCCCTCTTTCTTCTCCCCATTCTCCTTTTTTCACCATAATCCCCAAAAGCAGGGATATTGCCAAAACTTAGGCCAAGCGGATCTGTCGTTTCTGGATCCTTGGTTAAGTAAAGCGTACAGATTTCCATATCCACAGGACTGGGGCTGTAGTGTAGCTTGCCCTCTTCCATTGGGAAGTTCAACTGGATGTACTCTCTCAGCTTTTTAATGGCTGAATGACAAAGACTGTGCTCAGGTTCCTCAGCTTCCCATTTCAGGTGGCCCTGCAACCATCGATAAAGGATGGGAAGAAACAGCATCGCGTTTTCTGGAGTGATGGGCATTGTGGTCATGCCAGGATTCCATTATGTCAAGAAATGGTTCTCCTTCAACTGGGGCAGATCAATGTTCCTTTCCAAGCCAAGGTTGTTGGGTGGTTTTTTCACAGCCATCTTGATAGGACCAAGAAAATGCAGGAAAAAAGCACACAAGGACAGTCAAAACTAATAATAATAATGATAATGATAATAATAATAGTAGTAGTAGTAGTAGTAGTAGTAGTAGTAGTAGTAGTAGTAGTAGTAGTAGTAATGGCTTCTTCTTCCACTCCCAATTTGGCCAGGACAACAGAGGGCCTTTATGAAAAGGAATGAACAGTGTTGCTCTGGAATCCATAGCAAGAGAACAAAGGAAGAGACCAGAATTTCATGCTTGCCTCCTTTTACAGCTGTCCACACAGAAATGTATGATCACCAGCCTGGAATTTCTCCTCCACACTCACCAACACCTGCTTGACCTAGAAAAAGGGAAACAGCCCAATTAAAACCATAAATCTTTTTCAGATGCAGGATTAGAAGCTTATCTGCAATGCTTAATAATGAGAAGATTTTGCCTAAGATTATTTTGTTTTTTTTGGTTAATTCTATAATCTGTTCATTTTGCTTTCTGTTAACTTATGTGGGTTATTCATTATTTACTACAAGGACTGCAGGCAGGAAGAAGAGGAGGCATCAAAGACTAATTTCTAATTATGCAGATAGTTTCACAGACAGAGGCACATTTTACAGTTAACCTCTTCATCTACATAGGATAAAAAAGGAAGGAAGGAAGGAAAGAAGGTCTGGTATGTCTTTTAATCTTGAATATTTATGCTCAAATTCTCCTTGTTTTTCAGACTGGTATAGTGGTTAAGATGCTGGCCTAGAAACCAGAAGTCTGTGAGTTCTAGTCTTGCCTTTGACATGAATGCCAGTTGGGTGACTTTGAGCCAGTCCTTCTCTCTCAGCCCTATCCACCTCACAGGATAGGTTGCTATGGGGAATAGGAGATGGAAAGAGTATTATGTATGTTTGCTGCTTTGAGTAGCATATAATGTAATAACGTCGAAATAAAACTATTAAGTAAAATATTCTTTAAAAAAAAACCCAAACTAAGTTTAGATATCAACAAATGTTAATGTTTTATCCAAGATTCAAAGCTTTAAAAAGTTTTTAAAAGAGCATCTCAAGAAAATGCAGCCTTTTGCCAAGTTCATCCATTGTACTGAATCACAAAACAACCCTTCATTTCATTTCGGTTAAATTCAGACATTCTGATTTTCAGGCAGTTGATTATGGATTAGTGTGAGATGCAAAAGCAAGCCATTCACACATTTCACTATGCCATGGTTTGAGAATTTCTGCCCTGGACAAGGGGTTGAACTAGACCTCCATGGTCTTTTCCAACCCTATGCTTGCATGATCAATCATGGTTTATTGAGTAAGCTACAATTGGGTTTGAACATACAATATCCTTAGTCATACATCATGACAGACACACAATAGATATTAAGCCAAAATACAAAAATGCCACTTTACAGGTCGGCTTGGTTCACTGTACAAACTCAGTTATTTAATAATGACAGTTTTCAATTCAAACTTGTTCTCTTCTCTCTTTTCATTATTATTAATTTACATGCCATTCAACTTTCAACAATTTTTAATTATTGTTAATGTTAATGACTGAACAGTTTCATAAAAGTGTATGATTTTCTTCCAAGTCTTTAAATGTTTTATTCTGTGGCTAGATTCCTCATCCAATGTCTGTAAAATAATGAATGAATGGCCTAAAAAAATCTACCCAGTTGGTTTTGAATCTGAAAAATGATACTCTGTATAGATATCTAATGAAGTCAGAATCGTCATCAAATCTCTCTTAAAGTGGTTTCTTAAGAAGGGTGGAGTGAAATACTCAAGAATATTATACAAATATTTTTCCGGATTCACTTATCAAACCTGTCCTACAACATTTTGCGATATCCTGATTACATGCAAACTTTTATTTCATTCCCTAACAAATTGTGCTTTTCCTTCCTTATATGTCCTTTCCAATGGAATTTCTAAAAAGCCCTCAAGACCCATTTCCTGACTTTTACAAAAAGAAATAAAAGGGTAATTAAAAGAATTCCATTTGAAACTTTCAGATGTGGTTTTCCATTATCTTTTTTAGATGCTGTTTTTAAAGACCTCATGCTAGACATTCTCCAGTCCCATCCAAACAGTGTTTTATGACCTTCCCTTTGCTCAAAAAAGCACACTATCATCTTTTTCTTTGGATTCAATGTTAGTGGAAATAGAGTATTATCAAAATATTTTTATCCAGTTTATTTTCATAAGTGTTTCTCTTTAATCCTCAATAAAATGAGACAAGATTTTGGCATTTCATAGCCTTAAAAAGTTTAACAGATTGAACTGAATAACAGCTGGTCCATTTCAACATCAGATTCATAGGGTTAGGCCCACAATGAAAAGCATCTAAAGTTGAATAAGGTTGTTATTGTGAGAAGGCAAGACCCTCATACCATCTTTGTCACCAAGACCACTTGCCCAGTGGTGGGATGCAACCAGTTTAACAACCGGTTTGGTGAGCGTGCACTTCGCACACTTACACGTACACGTTGTGTGCGCAAAGTGTTCAAAAAACACTCATTTTAAGCTTAAAAAATTACCTTCTATGTCAGTGCTGGTGAGTAAAACAGCTGACGCATGGCCATTCGCTGCGAAACAGTTGAGCTAAAAAACAGGGAAATGTTCCCATTTTGGCTGGAATAAGTGCTGCAGGAGGCCATCAGCATTCCCCCCACTCCAATTTGTCTGTCCCGCCTCCCCCACACTCCCCGGCTGGCCCATGGAGAACTACAATGCTAATCTGGCCGTCAAAGAAATCCAGTTTGACACCCCTGGCCTGTATTGACACTTGGTCTAAAACTGAGTATTTAGTCTCTTTCTCTAAGAAATTGGCAAAGATCAGCAACGGAATCAAAGCCATTAAAAATCCCCTCGAGATATGGAAATCTTATAGATATATAGTAAGATTCCCTTGGAACTATCACTCGGGATCAACATCGGGGCACACAAAGAGGTGAAGATTATCCCACCACTTTGGTGGGAAAGTAACAACGTTCCATGTGCCTCAGCATATAGTCATGCTGGCCACATGACCACGGAAGAGTCTTTGGACAATGCTGGCTCCCTTGGCGAAGAAATGGAGATGAGCACCTCCCTCAAGAGTCAGATATGACTCGGCAGGGCAAAGCCTTACTTTTACCATGGTGGCACGATAGTTAGAATGCAGTATTGCAAGATAACTCTGCCCATAGCCAAGAATTCGATCCTGACTGTCTTAAGGTTGACTCAGCCCACCATCCTTCCGAGACCGGTAAAATTAGGACCCAGATTGTTGGGGGCAATATGTAAACTGCTTAGAGAGGGCTATAAAGCACTGTGAAGCAGTATATAAATCTAAGTGCTACGCTATGCTATGCTATACCATGTCATGGTGGTGCAGTGATTAGAATGCAGTATTTCAGACTAACTCTGCCCATTGCCAAGAATTTGATTCTGAGTGGCTCAAGCCTTCCATCCTTCCAAAATCAGTAAAATGAAGATCCAGATTGTTGGGGGGCAATAAGCTGACTCTGTAAGCTGCTTAGAGAGGGCTGTAAAGTATTATGGGGTAAGTGCTATTGCTACTTTTATCATTAATTCACTCTCTCTTGCTGATAGGGACAAGATCAGAGTCTCCAGAAACTTCAAGTACTGGATGACAAGACATCTCAAAATAAATGTTTGACTCTTCTGGGCAACTGGAAGCAATGGGCATGATCAGGAGATATACTGATTGGGGAGTGGAGTCATGACCATTCTGAATGCTGATATGCTTCAATTAATAGAAACTACAGTTCCCTAAATTCACACACCACTGGAATTAGGACCCAAATGAAAGCAAAGGTGTCTCTCTCTTCCAGGTGGGAGAATTAGATATGTAATCAAGGATGGGCTGCTATTGGTTCTCATCAGTTCAGGCAAACCTTAGTAAGTAAGTAAGTAAGTAAGTAAGTAAGTAAGTAAGTAAGTAAGTAATCAGCTAATCCCCTACTTTGGAGACCCCACAAGTGAGAAAGTTTTCTGATTTGGATCAAGCTGTTTTCTGAATAAGGTCAATGTATTACTGAAATCTGGAGAAAGAAGGAAAAGGCAAAACCAAAATAACTGTGTTCATGTATTTCCTAAGCCAAAACGGAACAAATATTATGACTTACCCAATGTATATAAGCCAGGTCAAAAGGGTCTGATGCCATATGTGCATTTTTAAAACACAGAATATCTGAAGACTTGTTTGTAACCACAACATGCATACATGTATTGCAGCTTTTCAGATACAGACTCCTTTGTCCATTGAAGTACAGCATTTACATCTGACTATTCCCAGTTCCTCGTGAGAAACCAGGAAATCGAAGACATTCAGCAAGATGCTTGCCCATCTGAAAATGTGATTCATTTGCTTCCCTAGTTCCTCCTATGGGAAATTTCTTTGATAAGAGAACTGGTCAGAAAGCAAAAAGAATCTCATTGTGACCTGACAAATCTCTTCCAAGGTCTGGAATCCAAACACAAAACACATCCTGTATGGTGCATGTGCATGAGCATGCATGCATCTGTCCATCTGTCTGTCTATCATCTATTTATCTATCATCTATCTATCATCTATCTATCATCTATCAATCAATCTGTCTATCATCTATCTATATCATCTATCAATCATCAATATCATCTGTCTTCATCTATCAATTTCTATAATCCATCTATCTATCATCTATCATCCATCATCTATCTATCAATCAATTTGTCTATCATTTATCTATCTGTATCTAAAATCTATCATCTATCAATATCTATAATCCATCTATCTATCTATCTATCTATCTATCTATCTATCTATCTATCTATCTATCTATCTATCTATCTATCTATGAGATGCTTTTGATTTGAACGTTGTTTATGGCATACTCAAAGAACTGAAAACAAAGAAGAAAGACAAAATAGGGACTGCACAAAAAAAAAAATGTTTTTGGGTACCGTAGCCAGTCTCTCCTATATTTCTTAGAAACAGTGAACGACCTGGGTTCTCAACCTTGCACCTGCAGAACAGGATGGACCAAAAATCTCACCAAACAAAGACCTCATCCTAAATCTCCTGGGAATCACTTGCGACCCTCTGCATTATTCCTTCGGGCATTTCAGAACACCACCTGGGGCTTTAAGTCTCCTTAAGTTCTGATGACCATCCTACTTTATCCTGCAATTGACAATGCAGACCCATTGCAAGACTAATCAATAAAAGTTCACTTAATGCAATTGCTGCAGCGATTATGTTCTCCAGATGGCAGCTCGTTCTTCCTTCCATCCTTCCTTAAGTATAGGGCAGAAGAATAAAATGGTATAGCAGAAATGGGTTTCTTAGCATGGCATGATGGAGTAGCAAAATCATATTTTGAGCCAGAAAAATCAATATATTAAACAAGATAATTGCAAACACAGTGTGGCCAACAACTTACCCACTAGTGGAAATTGGAATTAGATGTTTCTAGCACTCAGTATCCTTTGTTATTGCACTTGGTTCTTGTTTTTTAAAGATACAGCTCAGCTATTTTTACTGATGTTCTTCCATACCTGTCACTGCTGCATAATTTTCAAACTACATTCTGCTTCACACATTGTAGTAACTTCTGATTTCCTTCACCATAATTTAACTGGATAAATTACAATTGCCCTAAACTGCAAAAATATTACTCCATGGACCATTGTTTACAATTCATTAAGCCATAACTAAAATGATTTCATTATGGCCTAGCTACCAGGACCATTTAGAGCAAGGTCTTCAAACTTGGCAGCTTTAAGACTTGTGAACTTTAACTCCCAGCATTTCTCCTCCAGTCATGTTAGCTCAGGAATTCTGGGAGTTGAAGTCCACAAGTTTTAAAGTTGCCAAGTTTGAAGACCCTTGATTTATAGTATAAAAGAAATTCCCACTATAGCTAAATTACAGGTAGTCCTTGACTTACAACACAACCTTTCATTTCGTGACCATTTGAAGTTTCAATAGCACTAAGAAAAGTGACTTATGACCATTTTTCACATTTTTGCAGCATCCCCATGGTCATGAAATCAAAGTTCAGATGCTTAGCAACATATATTTATTTATGTTGGCATATATTTATGAAGGTTGCAGTGTTCTGAGATCATATGATTACCTTTGCCACTCTCTGACAAGCAATGTCAATGAGGAAGCCAAATTTACTTAACAACAGTGTTATTCATTTAATAACTGAAGTGATTCATTTAACAATTAGGGCAAGAAAGGTTATAAAATGCGGCAAAATTCACTTATCAACATTCTTGCTTAGCAACAGAAACTTTGGACTCAGTTGTGGTCGTAAGTCGAGGAATACTTAGGATAGAGTTAAAAACAGATTTTACCTTTTTTTTTTTTAACAGATTAACAAGAGTTGTAAGGGGCCTTATAGGTCATCTAGTCCAGCCCCCTGCCCAAGCAGGAGACCCTACACCATTTCTGACAAATGGCAGTCCAATCTCTTCTTGAAAGTCTCNGGAGACCCTACACCATTTCTGACAAATGGCAGTCCAATCTCTTCTTGAAAGTCTCAAGTGATGGCGCTCCCACAACTTTCAAAGACAAGCTGTTCTATTGGTTGATTGTTCTCACTGTCAGAAAGTTTCTTCTTATTTCCAGGTTGAATCTCTCCTTGTTTAGTTTCCATCCATTATTCCTTGTCTGGTGCTTTGGAGAATAGCTTGACCCCCTTCCTCTCTCTGGCAGCCCCTCAAATATTGGAAGACTGTTATGTCTCCCCTGGTCCTTCTCTTCATTAGACCAGCCACGCCCACTTCTTACAACCATTCGTCGTATGTTTTAGTCCTCAGTCCCCTCATCTCTCAAGCCTTTAATATTTTAAGGCTTTAACATGAAATGCTTATTTGTTTTGTAATTAGGGTTTTATATGTCCTCAATATATTTGATGGTCCTTATGGTCTTTCCATAAGCAGTGGCTGTTTTAAAAAAAAATCACAAACCCAGGGAGTATTTTTTTTTGCCCCACCCCTCTATAAAGTATCTGTAAAGCATTGCACTATATCTATTTTTGTTTTGTTTTTTACAGGACTTCCAGAACAGCTCTTTAAAACAACACAATCTAGCAATGTTCAGCAGAGCTCATGCTGAAAAGATGCTGGCTACCTTCCAAACAGGCCATTTTGACACACTCACCCAAAGATATGGGCAGGTTTTATGTGTTTATTTCTCATTCTGATCTTTAAATTCTCCTATTTCACCAATGGCCTTAGAACTTTCTCTCTCTTTCTCTCTCTCCCTCCCACTCTCTCTTCCCCACTTTTTTCAGGCCAGTTGCTGTAAAGAGCAGGGCTGAACTCTCGGAGTTCCCAATTTTGAATCCTGAGAGTCCCAATTTTCCCCAAGGCCAGAGCAGGGCAGGCCACACTGGTAGGGCTGACCATCTGGGTCCCAACCCTTTGAATTCAATCAATACCTTAAGCTTGTGATTGCAAAGACTCACAGAAGTTATTACCAGCTGCGACAAGGCAGGGCTTCCAGCATAAATACTTCCCAAAGCTATTGAGGTAATTACTCTCAATTTGATCCCATCATCATAGAGCCAGAAAGAGATTGCAGGCAATGTGCTGCTCAGTATCCCTCTGCAACTATGCCAAACTAGATTTTTCAAAGGAATAGCTAGACTGAAAAATGCAATCTTAATATACAATCTCCAGTGGGTTCTTCCCCCTCTGATGGAAACATTACACTCTTTAATGCTTATTTAAAAAAATCTGTGTAAGGACTCCAAGAGATATGTCTCTAAATTAGCTCAACCTTGTTGCACTAATGGCACAAAAGTATGCTTTGTACAATGATTAGTTTGACCTCTTGCCTCATCTTCAAATCCAAATTTGGCAAAAGCTAATGTTTGCAATAAATCATGTCCTTGAATCTTCATGTAAAATAATTATCTAAACTGTTACCCAGATACATCATTGTGAAGGCAAAACTGTAGACCAGGGGTCCCCAAACTTGGTAACTTTAAGACTTGTGGACTTCAATCCCCAGAATTCTGGGAGTTGAAATCCATAAGTCTTAAGGTTGCCAAGTTTGGAGATCCCTGATATAAACCATATAAAAAGCTAAATATAGTTTTTTAATGCATTTTCTTAGATCAAGGCCATAGAGCTGGCTCAACCCTTTGATGGATCTGTGTTGATGTGGACAACCAACTGACAAAATCTTTACATAGTAGCCTTTCACACAGAATCTGGTTCATACATCATATTAATCCATAACACAACTGTTTTGCTTTTGATTAAACATGTGTTCTGTACCCAGCCACATTCATTTAAATTTAATCCAGGAAATCATAGATTAAGAAACAAGCCATGGGTATGCCATAACGCACAGAGTGTAAACTTTGCTTGAGGTTTTATTAGAGCTATGAAGATCTAGTAGCATTGCCCGTGTGTTGTCCTGCACTGCAATAGTTATTTATGTTATTTTTTATGTTTATTTATGTTATTAAAATGCAATCTCTTGGTATACCTATCAAGCTGCAAAGATCAGAGTGAGCAACAGATGGCAAACAATAGTTAAGAGGTTTCTATATCTGTTTGGTCGCATCTAGTGGTCATTTTTGTAAGACAGACTAAGTAGCCACAGTAACTGTAAATTTTCTTTATATGCAGGAAATAGATGGGAAAAATGATTATTGAGATGTCCAGGAAGCAGCTATGAATTGTCCCACAATTTCAAGTTAGAATGGTGGGTCTTTGTCTATGCCTTCACCAGGAGTCAAGCCCAACTGATTTATTCTGATTTATTTACATATTTAATTTTACTTTGAAAATCCAGAGTGGTGTTAAAAAAAATATTTACTGAAGTTGGACAATCAGATAAACTTATTTCCAAGTTATTTTCCTGGATGCAAAAACAATTTCTTCCTTCTTTACTTTTGATGATTTGCGATTCTCAAAAATTATATAATACAGAATAACAGAGTTGGAAGGGACCTTGGAGGCCTTCTAGTCCAACCCCCTGCTCAAGCAGGAAACTGTATATCATCCCAAACAAATTGCTGTCAAATCTTTTCTTTAAAAAAATCTCGCGATGGAGCACTCACAAGGAGGCAAGGCGATCCGCTGATAATTTCACAGATAGAAAATTCTTCCATAATTGTAGGTTGAATCTCTTTTTATTGAGCTTCCATCTATTACTTCTTGTCTTACCCTCAGGTGCTTTGGAGAATAAGTTGATCTTCTCTGTGAAAGCTCCTCAAATATTGGAAGAATACCAACCAAGACAGAGTAGGCCTAGCATTCTAGGAATAATTGGCTGAAATTATTGTGATATATAGTGCCCAGTTTTTACTGCTACTTGCTCACAATATAAGTGTCACCTTAATGAGGTGTGTCTTGCTTGGAGAAAATGCAGACTCACTGATTATCTTGGAAGCCCTCAGACCCATCGTTAGACTGAACTAAAATTCTCTCAAGACTAGATTTCTGTCAATTGGTTTAATAAATGGACTAAACCAAAGAAAACCTACTGATGAATCAGCAAAGACCTGTTTTAAATGCCAAAGATTGGAGGGATAGGAGCAAGCTGTTCAGGAGATTTGGCTTCTGATGCATCATGCGACTGTAAAATGAAAAGAAAAAGTGAATTGTTCTTGATATTTTAAACCATAGATTGTCTTTCTAATGTCACAAAAGGTTTTACATTTT
The DNA here is from genome assembly GCA_004320025.1 of Laticauda laticaudata. Lineage (NCBI taxonomy): Eukaryota > Metazoa > Chordata > Lepidosauria > Squamata > Elapidae > Laticauda > Laticauda laticaudata. Next base: position 53,942 of record BHFT01000487.1, read on the forward strand.
AATTATATTCAGATTCAACTGAGTTTAAATAAAGCAGCTTAAATATTTGTGCCTGTGTTTTTAAATCCTCATTATTTAACATATTTTGTTGAGGCATGGCAGCTAGCTGCCTTAAAGTGTTTCCAAGAATATGCAGCAATTAAGCCCTCGTAGGAACTCTAAATCTGTAGAAGACTAGGATACCATCCCCTACATTCCAGTGAAAGCAACTCAGTTCTTCAGCCAACATTCCCGCTGATGTAGGCTCTATTAGCTTGAGCTGATGCACTTGTTCATTTAGCTGCCAGAAAACACATCAGCAGAGTTCTCTTTGGAGACATGTTGGAAGAAATGTCCATCTGGTTCAGTTCTAAGTGGGGCAGAAAGACACTGGAGGCTGATTGAAAAGATGGTTTATTGATGGACAGGACCACATGGGTTTGAGGTCCTGGGAGGCTGCCCATATGGAGTTTAGAGGGGGGGGGGGGTATTTATACCTTCTCTTAGGCTTTGCTTCTTGAGCTTCCTGTTCCTGTGGTAAGGGCATGTATTCTATTGGTTGATGTCAGACTCCCATGGGGCCATGTGGGGGATCATGTTTGTCCTGAAGTCAAGTTTGGTTGAAGTGTGCTGATGCAGTGAAGGGGTTGAGGGCTAATCCCACCTTTGTTCAGACCTTGCTGCTGGGAGTAATGGATTACCAAATCTGCATTTCTAAAAGCTGGCCTCAGCTTAGTGTCCGCTTGGGGCAGGGAGCTGAGGCTCTGAGTTTCTGTCTTTAGAAACATGCTTCTCTTTTAGGAAAAATATAATATTCTGCCTTTTTCAATATTTCCTAAAATATTTCATTCTTCTACTAGAGGTAGGTGCTAACTTTCTACAGACACATCCACTCAGAATAGAAGGACCCATCAGCAAGTGAGCCAAATCTTCTGAAAAACTTGCTCCTATCCCTCAATCTTTGGCATTTTGGTCTTTGCTGATTCATCACTAGAGTTTTCTTTTTGTTTAATCTATATACTGTATTAAACCAATTGACAGAAATCTAGTCCTGAGAGAATTTTAGTTCAATCTAACGATGGGTCTGAAGGCTTCCAAGAGAATCAGAGAGTCTGCATTTTCTCCAACCAAAACATACCTCAATAAGGTGATACTTATATTGTGAACAAGTGTCTGTCAGGGTTCCCGCGGTTGCCCTCATTAAATCATGAGCCTTGAGCTAAGCTTCAAAAAAAAAAACCCTCAAAAGATTTATTAGGAGCAATATTACAGCATTAACCTAAATGAAGCCAACTCTGGCATACATAATTCACAGTCAGCTGTGACCCTATTCCCCCCCCCCAGGTATATCATAAATCAGATTCTCCAATGATGCATGTTCACGGCCCGGATGTCATCAATCACATTCTCCAATGAAGGATTTTCCCAGACAGAAGATCCAGTAAGCTAGCTGCAATCTTTTTAAGATAAGGGTAGGATGTACTTCTGGTTTTAAACTGTTGTACTGCTCCTTCAGATTCCCCCTCCCCCTTGTTTATGGCAACTTGAAAACAGGCATAGGAAAGTTTTACGAGTTGAAAGTATCAGTAACAACTGGGCTGAATATAAAACAATAATTTCAGCCAATTATTCCTAGAATGATAGGATTACTCTGTCTTGGTATTCTTCCCATATTTGAGGAGCTTTCACAGAGAGGAGAGGATCAACCTATTCTCCAAAGCATCTGAGGGCAAGACAGCAGAAAACTAGAAAAATTGGTGATATTCTCACCACTGGCTCCTCTTTGTTGTTGTGGAATTTACCCTTCCTCCTAGGATTCAATTGTCAAATTCTTACAACCACATTTTATGGCATGGCATCAATGTAAGAGACCTGTAGACAAGCCTGGATTCTCACACAGTCATAATGTAGCATGCTTGACATTTATGTTAATATATCTTTGTTGTTTCATCCCATCATGGTTTATTTGAAAAAAAAAAAGTTGACAAAACCATTGTGATGGATAGAATATGGTACAGAGTCACAGGAAGAAGGGAGTCCAAAGGGATTAAGAGACAAATCACCCTGGAATCCTTGGTATGCAGGAAGAGAGCCGGGTTAGATCTTCCCTAAGCCTTAACAGGGTTTATCTAAGACAGGGGTGTCAAACTCAAGGCCCGGGGGCTGGATCTAGTCCATGGGGTACTAAGATCTCGCCCACAGGATTGCCCTGGAAACAGCAAAGGTCTGGCCCATGGTGCCTCTTCCAGCGAAAAAAAGAGCTCAGGGAGGCAGTGCAAGACAACCAAGGGGCCAAGCTATTTTCTAAAGCACCCGAAAGCTAAACAAGGAATGATGGATGGAAACTGAACAAGGAGAAATTTAACCTGGAAATAAAGAGAAACTTTCTGACAGTGAGAACAATCAACCAATGGAACAGAAGTTGCCCTCAGAAGTTGTGAGAGCGCCATCACTCGAGACCTTCAAGAAGACATTGGACTCCCATCTGTCAGAAATGGTGTAGGGTCTCCCGCTTGGGCTGGGGGTTGGACTAGATAACCTACAAGGTCCCTTCCAACTCTGATGGTTATCTGTTATCTGTGTTTGGCCACAATGGCCTACGGCAGCCCTCTGCCAGCAAAAGTGGAGGCCCAGGGAGGCCACAGACTTCATTTTTTCTGGCAGAGAGCTGCAGAAGATCATCGTGAAAATGGTGAAAATGGAACCTTGACAAGTGCCGTCACGTCCCCTGGCCATGCACCTCCCCCAGCCCCCTTAGTTCAAACTCAACCCTGATGCGGCACTCAATGAAATCGAGTTTGACACCCCTGATCTAGGAGTTAGGCAGAGTTGTGCTTTCATCTGGCAAGATTCCTATCTACAGGGGCAAACAACAATAAAAAAACAACTCTAAATAACTTGTGTAGTTCTTGGTTCCTTGTGCCTGACAACTATGGATTAATACAATCCAAAAGTTCATCTAACAGTGGTGGGCCAAATGGTCTTAGGAAGTTCATAAGTTAATGGTGGGAAAAATGTGATCCTCCAGTTGTTAATAAAGATCTACAGTGAAAGAAAGTGAGAACTGCAGTTCTCGCTGTAACATCTCTTGTTTGCTTTTCCCCAAGAACTTGAACTTATAGCAGGGTGGATTTGATTTAAAATCAACTTGATTTAAATCACTAGTAAAAAGACTTGATTTAAATCAACTCAATTTAAATCATAATTTTTAAAGAGCAGCTATCATCTCTGTCCTGCAGCAGCTCCTCCTCTGACCCGCTGTTGACTCACCCAATTCCAGTATTGCAGAATATACAGCCTGATGCTTCATAACTAAACTCCATTTCATGCTGAATAAACTAAATTATTAATGTATCTTAAATAGAAAACTTCCTTTAGATAGATCTTTTACTCCAAAAGCATTTTATTAAAATAAATTTGATAAAAAAAATTAAAAAGCCAGTGCAACTTTTTTAATAATCTGATTTTTCATTTTTTTTTAAATCAATTTTTATCCACATTGACTTATAGGCCTATTAGTACTGGACATAGGAGATTGTTGTTAGCTTTCTCATTTAGTGTTGACAGACTTAGCTTCTGCTATATCCAAGTTTGGGCTTCACAATTTTTTACCTGAAATCTATCAAATAAGTTGTATTTTAATTAGGTTCTAGCTAGATTGACATCCCTTTAGTGGGATGACCTATATAGTAGTGAAATGGGAGTTCCCAAATGTTGTGGGGTAATCTTAGGAAAAGAAGGGACAGGAATATCTACCTCCATTAGCCCTCTTTTGTGTCTTTTCTTTTTATCTCATGTTGCATGTCTCATTTTTGGTTCTACACAACAGAAAGATGGAATTTAAGCTTGCTCTGTATTTTGCAGCCTGTAAATTGTATAATTATTCACATGCACTTTAAATTAATTACATATAGGCAGACCCTGCTTCTCACTGCTTCTCACTGCTTCCTAATTATCAGTCAACAGTAGTAACTAATCACAAAACACAAATGTGCTACTCACACTCATAACTGTCGATTCCATTACTGAGGCTACGAAAGTACAGGTAATGAATATCCCAATTATTATAAGGTTGTTTCTCAAAGTAGAAAATGTCCTCCCCAAACAAGGAACACACAAATTTGCGTTAAATTTACATATGCTAACAACTTCAGACAGACTAAGTCAGGAAACAGAAATGCAAAAAATAATAACAATACTAGAATTCTACTTTGTTGGCATAGGTCTGGGGTAGAGAAACTTTTATCACTTTTGGACTTCAACTCCCAGAATTCCTACGTGAGCCATAAAAGGCCATTTAAAGCCCTTCTCTTTCTTCTGACAGAATTGAGACAACTTGCCATGGCCAACTCGCCACAGTCAACTCATCGTGGCCAACTTGACATGGCCAACTTGCTGGGGGACAACTCACTGTGGCCAACTCTGAGTGACAACTCACCATGGGGCAATTCAACAATTCAATTTAATTACTTAAAATAATTCAAAAATTATTTTGTTCTTTCTTGGCATCCTCTCTTTAATGATTCTATTCCACCATTTCTTCAATATTAGTGTCACTCTTGTCCCGCAGCGAGTTAGCCACAGCAAGTTGGCCACAGACCAAGTTGGCTCTTGGTTTTTAAACTGAACTTGAATGGAATAAGTCTCTAGAAAGAGTGCAGAGAAGAGCAACAAATATGATTAGAGGACTGGAGGATAAAACATATAAAGAACGGTTGCAGGAACTGGTATGTCTAGTTTACTGAAAAGAAGGACCAGGGGAGACATGATAGCAGTCTTCCAATATCTCAGGGATTGCCACAAAGAAGAGGGAGTCAAGCTATTCTCCAAAGTACCTGAGAGTAATACATCAAACAATGGGTGGAAACTAATCAAGGAGAGAAGCAACCTAGAACAAAAAAAATTTCCTGACAGTTAGAACAATTAATCAGTGGAACAACTTGCCTCCAGAGGTTGTGAATGCTCCAACACTAGAAGTTTTTAAGAGGAGATTGGATAACTATTTGTCTGAAGTGGTGTAGGGTTTCCTGCCTAGGCAGGGGACTGGACTAGAAGATCTCCAAGGTCCCTTCCAATTCTGCTGTTCTATTCTATTCTAATCCCCCAAACCCTCCCCCCCGTATAAAGAACAGAACCCTGCAAGAGAAGACATCGTTTGTATTTGGAGTCCAGTATTTCTTGTATTCCTCAGGGTGAAGGTATTTTATTAATAACTCAATTTTTTAAAGATAAAATTGCAGTTGACTGTGATGTCATTTTCATACATTAAAAAATACACCTGCGTCCCATCACAGTGGATAGCTTGAGAAAGTGCTTTAGAAAGGGCTTACTTGAACAAAAAGGTTCTTCAAATTGGTCTGTCACCTTTTTTTATTGAGATTGGTATGTTTGTTGACGTTTATGATCAATTCTAATAGAAATGCCGACAAATAAGCCTGACAGTATCAAGAAACAGTGGAGTGCATCCTTAGAATGATTGTCCTTCCACCTTCTTGGTTCTAATTTTAGTCTTCTGCTTCCATTTCATTGCAAGTCAATGAGTCATTGTAAGTCAAAGCCCAGGAATGGGCTTTCAAACAAAATTATGAGTACAGTATGACAAGTGCAGGAAATTGGACATTCTTTCAATCAATATTTTGAACAACCCATTTCTGCAGAAATGACAGCTTCCCTGTAACCAGTGAAGAGCATTTTGGTTCTCATTTTTGGATCTCCCCTTCGCCCCTTTCCGGGTTTTTTGCAGAATCTTCTAAACCAGAAATATTGTCGTGTCTCTTGCAGGGAGAGCAATGTTTAAGATTTCTCCCACCCCACCCCACCCCTCCAAATGCTTCCTGGTTGATCTGGCAATACATTCTGTTTGGCTATCCTGATGAAATACCCAACTGAAGCTTTTGTCAGCTTCTTTTTTCCTCACTGACTGCAAGAAATTAGCCTCTAGATATATCGGTATTTAGCTGAATCCAGTCTTGATTCCACCCACACAATTTTTTTTGGTTACCGCAAAACCCCAAAGCATAATAGAGCCACCCCTGTGCTTAATGGCTGACAAATGTATTTTTTTCTTCTTCAAATGTCCTTTCTCCCACCCCCCCTCCAAATAGATCTTGTGTCATTTGGAGTTCAAGTTTTGTTTGGTCAGTCCAAAGCATTTTCATTCCAATCTGTTTTGTTCCAATCCTTTTCAGGGTTTTCTTTTGCACACTTTAGACAATGGTTTTTGTGCTGAGTTTTCCTTTTGACAAATATAATATGGATATTCCTCAATTTACAACCATCATGGTCATAAGACATGACAGACATAAAGCAGATTATCATGAGCCCAATTTTACAACCGTTTTAGTTTTGGTTGATAAGCAACCATTGTAATCAGAGGTGGCATTCAGCAAGTTCTGACCAGTTCTGGAGAACCGGTACCAGAAATTTTGAGTAGTTTGGAGAACCGGCAAATACCACCTCTGATTGGCTCCGCCCCCATCTATTCTCTGCCTTCTGAGTCCCAGCTGATTGGCTGGGTTTTCTTTTGTTGCCCTGCACAGGAGACCAGAGCTGGAAAGCAGGTTAGTGGGGTGGGAAGGGAATGGGAAGTTTACAGTATCCTTCCCCTGCCATGCCCACCAAGCCACACCCCCAAGCCATGCTCACCAAGCCACGGCCACAGAACCGCAGTAAAAAATGTTTGAATCCCACCACTGCCATGAAGGCAAAAATCACAAAACTGCACCTCACGTATTTTGACCATGTCACGTGGGGAAATTCACTAGAAAAAGCAATTACATTAGAAAGAGTTAGCGGTAAAAGGAAACCAGGCCACCAAAGAAGACAGTGGCCAGACACCATCAAAGATGAGCATAGAACAACTCAAAGAAGCAGTACAAGATAGGAAGTTGTAGAGAGACCTGGCCCATCGCCAAGAATCAGACATGACTGAATGGATAACATTGTCATTTTCATCATTGTACCCTATGAGGCATTTTTGCTGAAAATCAGAACTTTTTAGCAAAAAAAACCAGTTGTAAATTGCAGTCATGTAAACATGGATGCTGATGATGAGCAACCAAAATGAGCACTGGAGAGGGAGCCATTGGAACTTCAGAAGTGAGTTGGAAATACCTTTTTGAGGGGTGCATCAAAATTTCACATGGTTACTAAGTGATCAATTATAAGTTGAGGGCTACCTGTATATAGATTGCTGCTGTGTAAGTAAAGTTTTACTGTGGCCAACTCTTGGCAGTTAAACTTTCCAGCAAATAGTTTGCAATAATACAGGGGCTCTACTTTACAAATATAACCCAGTTTTTCAGGCATTTTGTTCTCTCTTGTTTCCAGATTTTTCCTTGACTTAAGCAGTTCCATATAACTTATATTTCCTAACAATGTTTCCCCAAGCTCAGAGAGCACCAAGAACCCCATAATTCAATTCTGGGCTACAAATATTCCCTTGTAGTGAACGTCTCTCCTAAATGAAATTGCTTGCTTGAAGCATTTAGATATTTGCAAAGCATTCTCCTGCTTTATTTTCACATAGTCAGACAGCTGCATATAGGATCCCATGGTTACTGAGTCACAACTGAGAGGTTAGAAGAATTGGAGAATCTGTGTTCACTTGGAAGCCCAACAATTCAATTGCCTTTTGGAATCTTATCAACTTTATAAAAATAAAACAAGAAAACATTGAATCGACTGGAAAAGTATCCAAACTTCTGCACCTGCCACATTAATTTGTTTCATATTTTGAGTCAGTAAACAACTGCACAAAAATATTAAACGTTCATCCAAATTTGCAGAAAGAGATTGTGCTTAACTCTGAAGCATCTTTTGTTCCCTTATGGTTTCATAGAAACATGGAATTTGACTAGGGGCATCTAAACCTTTGGAGACAAGGGTAGCTGCAGGTTTGTTTTTGTGAAGCATTTTCTGTGCGGGCAGGGAAAAAAGGACATATGGGTAGTCCTTGGCTTACAATTGTTCGTTCTGTAACCCTTCGAGCTATTCTCAAAAAGTGAATTTACAACCAACGTTGCAGCCACTGCAGAATTCCCATGGTCACATGATCATAATTTGTGACCTTCCCTGCTAGCTTCGCACAAGTGCTCTCCCATCGTCCTGCACTCAATAGCACCTGCTGGTGGCAACTTTTTATCTCCTCTCTCTCTTTTGGGATTCCAGCATCTTCCCACTTAATGACCCATGAGGTCCTGACATGACACTTTAGGACTGCATCCCTTAGTGAAAACAATCCTGCTGCAATTGCTGTTGTAACTTGAGGACTACCTGTGTGCTGTGTTTAGAACATACAGCTAGGTCACCAATTTTTATCCTATCACCTTAAAGAAATCTTTCATAAGCATAATAAGCAAAGAAAGTAAAATCTCATTTGACCTGATAATGAGATACATTCATGTACTTTTGTTTAGGAAACAGATCAGCAAACTTCCCACATGGACATGTTCAGGCAATTTTTTTAGAAAATGGTATGAAAACGGTATTTTCATAATCTTAGCCTACAAGTATGGGATTTCCGGTCATTTCTAAACCAAATTCTAATGAGGGATGGTCTTTCTTGGCTTTCTGTCAAAATCAGTCAAGTTCGGCTAATATTGCCATTTTTTAAAATTTCCTGGATGCAACTAAATCAGGAAAATATTTGTGTAGGAATAATAATAAACAATGGGGAATAGAATAAAAAAATGCTATTTAGGTTAGTTACTCAAGGAAAAAGATAAGGAAAAGTCAATCATAAAAACGATGAAAATATAGACAGTGTTAAGTTGAGAAACAGTGAAATACGGATGCAGTTTGTTCCAAATATGTTTTCCTTGGGGTTTCTTCTCTTGAAAACATTTTGCTTTTCATCCAAAAACTTGTGAGGAGTCAGTTTTAACTGAAGTAGCATCTTGGATGAGAAATGAAACTTTTTCAAAGAAAAAAAAACAAGGAAGTCTAGTTGCCTTCTGGAAAAAGAATTCAGATGTTTGGCAGCTGCCATGTCTTTAGGGGTGGGATTCCAAAATCCCAACAACCAATTCTCTGCCTGGTTGCTGGGTGGGCATGGCCATGGTGAGCATGGCCTACTGGAATTTATGGGAGGGGCATTTTTCACCTTCCCCGGAGTCCAGAGGTTTCCCGTGAGCCTCTCGGAGGGCGAAAACAGTCTCCCCCAGGCTCCAGAGGCCCTCCAGAAGTCGAAAACAGGCCCATTTCCAGACGAGCTGTTTTTCACCCTTGCAGAGCCTCCATGCGGACTCTGTATTTACCTGCATCCAAAATGGACTGTGTGGAGACTCCGGGGAGGGAAGGGGTGGGCAGGGCCATCGGTCAGTTCAACTACCTGTTCAGCGGACCAGATATTAATTTAACGTCCAGTTTGCCTGAACCGGCCTGAACTGGCTGAATCCCACCCCTGCATGAATTTATCAAGTAAAGTCAATGGGGAAGCCAGATTAATTTAACAATATGTTACTGACTTAACAACTGCAGTGATTTCAAGAAAGGTAATAGAACGGGGCAAACCTCACTTAACAAGTGTGTTGGTCAGCAGCAGAAATTTTGGGCTCAACTGTGATCATAAGTCAAGGACTACCTGCATGTGAAACAGTATATGGAACATGGTGGAAGCACAAACAGCAAGATACATAAAGCAAATGTGTTGGTGTAAAGTACTAGAAGCAGGTCTTACTTCCTTTTCTTATCTCTTTCTTAATTTCTTTGGCTTACCAGGGTTTTCTCCATTTCTTCACTCTGCATGGTGCTTTCCTTGAAAGATGAGTATGGATGTCTATAAAATTTCTTCAGAGAAGAAATTGCTCATGGTAAGGATAAAAACAGTCTGGACATACTCAGAGAATGGACTTTTTTTGCTCTTGCTTCTGACATTACAGATAGCTTTGAAATAAGCATCTGGTAAGCCCCAATTCAAATTAAGCCCTAAAAGCCATAGGCCAATAACGGATTGCCAGCTGCAATTCTTCGATAAGGAGATAGACTTCATGGATCATATGAAGTAGTTATGTACTATGGTAAAATTAAAAAAAGAGTTCCTTTGAAACAGTTCTTTATTATAAAAGGTTGAGCTCCAGAATTAAATTTAACAAAATCAGAATCACTTAATTACCTTTGCATTTAATTTCCCTTGGGACTCCTTAAAATTCTAGAAGAAAATTCTTAATATCACCCAGACTTGCAGAGTGTATTTTCTCCTGGGAGCTTCATTCCCTCAACCTACCACAGAAAAGCTGCAAAATTCTAACACAAAAATATGTTCATTTAGTTTGAATGTTTTAAGTTGGACTTAGACCAAATAAGATACAAATGAGATTTTGAAAATGTTAAGTTTAACCCAGTATCCCATGTTGGGAGAAAGAGAGGGGGAAAGTTGGGGTGTGTGTACATGTATGTGTGAGAAAAACCTTCTGTCATAGGTATGCAAGAGCAACAAAGGGTATGTGACAAAATGTGTCTTGTGCCACAAAGTCTGTTTCTAGAAAGAATACAGAGAAGAACAAGAAAGATGATTAGGGGACTGAAAACATATGAACGGTTGCAGGAATTGGGTATGTGAAGTTTAATGAAAAGAAGGACAGTATAGCAGTTTTTGAATATCTAAGGAGCTGCCCTAAACAAGAGGGAGTCAAACTATTCTCCAAAGCAGGACAAGAAGCAACGGATGGAAACTAATCAAAGAGAGAAGCAACCTAGAACTAAGGAGAAATTCCCTGACAGTTAGAACAATCAGTGGAACAACTTGCCTCCAGAAGTTGTAGAAGAAACCAAACAACCATTTGTCTGAAATGGATTAGGGTTTCCTGCCTGAGCAGGAGGTTGGACTAGAAGACCTCCAAGGTCCCTTCCAGTTCTGTTATTCTGTTAATTCCTGCACTATTTCTTTGTTAAATTTATTTTAAAGGAAAAAATGAAAAGAGTGTAAAGAGAATAGAAGATAATAGAGTGATAAAATAGTGAAAAAGAACACAACAAGAATACATCAGTAAGAAGGTAAAAGTCCCCTCACACATACGTGCTAGTCATTTCCAACTCTAGGGGGCGGTGCTCATCTCTGTTTCAAAGCTGAAGAGCCAGTGCTGTCCGAAGATGTCTCCGTGGTCATGTGGATGGCATGACTTAATGCCAAAGGTGAGCGGAACGCTGTTTCCTTCCCACCAAAGTTGGTCCCTATTTTTATACTTGCATTTTTACGTGTTTTTGAACTAGGTTGGCAGAAGCTGGGGCAAGTAACAGGAGCTCACTCCATAACACGGCGCTAGGGATTCGAACTGCCGACCTTTCGATTAACAAACTCAGCGTCTTAACCACTGAGTCACCACATTCCTGAATACATCAATATGAATATGAATGTAGATAATCCTATTGAATACATTATATGATTACCTAAAAAGAAAGATAGATACTAGGTAGAGAGCAGTGAATGGGGGGGGGGGGGGANGGGGGGGGGGGGGGACAAGTGAAGTCAGTTATCAATCCAGTAGCCACCTCCAGTGTGGAACTTCCCCATTTGGACCCGTGTCCAACTGGCAAAGCCAGGTCTTTAGGTTCTTCTCAGAGGTGGTATTCAGCAGGTGGTTCTGACCAGTTCTGGAGAACTGGTAGCAGAAACTTTGAGTAGTTTGGAGAACCAGCAAATACCATCTATGACTGGAGATTTTACAGTATCCTTCCCCTGCCACACCCACCAAACCACGCCCACTGAACCGGTAGTAAAAAAAAAAATTGAATCCCACCACTAATTCTTGCTTAAAGGATAGGAAGAATAGGAGGGCAGGCATATATCTTACCTTATAGCAGGAATGGGGAACTATGACCCTTTTATGACTTGTGGACTCCAATTCCCAGAATTCTCAGGAAATTTGGGAGTTGAAGTCTGCAAGTCATAAAGGGGCCATAGTTCCCCAACTTGTGTCTTTTAGAGGACAGGATGTTCCAAAGGGCACTATTTCTATGGGCAACACAACATTGCTCACTTATGCCATGGGGATGAAGCTTTGAACATGTCAGTAAGGGTGCAGAACACCGCTGGATTTCCATGTCAAATAGCTGCAACTGACACTGTTTGGCCCACTGGGTCATGTTGAGTTTACATCACAAATGCTGGAAACTAATTACCATATGAAAGAATAGGAATTTATGGAGCACTAATTTAGTTTAGTTTAGTTTACTTTAGTGTCATTGCACCTCGTACAACGAAATCAAACACCATCTTCAGTGCACATCATGACCATGACCATGAAAATAAACACAAAGACACATCCTTCACCCTTCACACATTGAACACTAAGGACTACAAACAGTTTCTTCTCTGAAACATTGGATCACAAATGCATTTGCTTTCTGAATTTGAACTGGCCTTCTAGTGTGATAGAAAGACTGATCAATACTATTCTGTGTGGTTACAGTTTAGTGATGGATTTAAAATCAGGCTGATTGATTTCCTGTACGGAACACAACATGATTTTTTATTCTCTCTCTCTGTCTTTCTGACTCTCCTCCCTCCCTCCTTCCCTCTCTCCCTCTCTTATGAAACAATAAAATAAAAATATTTTAATATAGCTGTGTAATGACCAGAATTATCCTGGGAATCCAGAGTTGATTTTTATGGTGTGAGAAAGAGAGAAAGACTGTAACCATGTGGAACGTTTTTCATCCTCTGAATGAAAAAAGAGTCTTCTGAGTTCTTCCAAATTTAAAAATAGTATTCCTGATTTCCTGCTTTGCTAAACTGCACCTAACCTTCAAGTCAAATTAAGCATGGTTTACTCTGGGTTAGCCTTCAGGGACACAACTTCTGTGTTCTGGTTAAGTTATTCCTGCAAACATCTGCCAGAAGTGTTCCAAAACGAAGGCCAGAAAAACAACCAGATGTTACAGATGATATTCTATCACCACAGTTTTGAAGAGGGTGCTCTTTTTGGGGTTTTGGCAGTAGAACCATTATCATTATCATCATAAATATTATCATTTCAAACTAGATCTTTTTTTGTGTAGATTCCACTACACTCAGAAAGAATAAACACTGAAAAGCTGTAATTCTCCCTGAAATGGTTATGACCAAAGGTCAGTTCCTGTTTGAGAATTTTGGGAGTTGTAGTCCTAACAGATGTGTAGGACAACATCCACTTTCCCACACAGGGATGTCCACAGGGAGTGGTAAAAACATATAACAGAGATTTCGGCACTAAGCTTAAAAAATTATACTTTGTTTTCATATGACAAAAACTTCTTAAATGTACTTCTGTTTATCTTTTTATTTTTATTTATGCTATATGGAACATTAATTGTATAATTTAGTGATTTTCTTAGTTCACTTACTGATATCATCTTTTTCTGAAGCAATATCTTTGTTTTAAATAAATTTTAAAAATAATTTTAAAAAATCAAGATGGCAGTTTATGCCACTGCTTTGGCATTTCTCTCACGCTCCTTTTCATTTTATGTAGAGAGACTGACATGTTCCTATTCAGAAGTTATGTAAAGACGTATTATAAATGCCTGTAGCTGAATGAATGTATCTATGTGTAAATATGCATTAATTCTTTATATAGTGCATACATGGCAATTAAAATATGTCTGAAATCTCTTATCTCACTCTCTTACATATTTTGTTTGTTTGTAAAATTTATTGGGCACCCATCTTACCTCAGTGTAATTCTAGGTGGCTTACAATCATAAAAGATAAAGAGTGTACAGAGTTAAAAGACATAAATACAGAGTACTTTCTTTTTTATCTGTTTGCTCTGTACTTGATTCATCATTAATATCAAAGTGGTTAAATTATGATTATGTTATTTCCAATCGTAATCATGACTGGTGCTATCAATGGAATTGTTAATGGTCTTACTACATAATGCTGAATTCAGACTTGACATTAAGCCAGGACTTACCTAGGGTTCATGGAGTGGTGGTATTCAAAACATTTTACTAACGGTTCTGTGGGCGTGGCTTGGTGGATGTGATGTGGCTTGGTGGGCATAGCTTGGTGGGCATGCCAGGGGAAGGATACTGGAAAACCCCATTTCCTTCCCACCCCACTAGCCTGCTTTCCAGCTCCGTTCTCCTGTGCAGGGAAACAAAAGAAGACCGAGCCAATTGGAGGCAGAGAATAGATGGGGGCGGGGCCAGTCAGAGGTGGTTTTTGCCGGTTCTCCGAACTCCTCAAAATGTCCGCTACCACTTCTCCAGAACTGGTCAGAACCTGCTGAATACTACCTCTGGGTTCATGTAATAAGCCATTGTGGCCTGGTTCACATAAACACTAATGCAGAAACAATTAAATCATAATCTGTAAGGCAAGCCACCATGACAGTCAGAATACACAGTTTGATGGGAAAACAGAAGAAAAAGGAAGAAACACATTTTACATTTTGCCTATTTTCAGTGGAAGGATCTATTGGTTGCCAAAACAAAAACTATCCATACAAGGTGTTACATATTAGCATACTTGTAATACCCTGTTCCCATTGGTCCACAAATACTCGAATCTGATTGGTGCTTTAAACGACAGTGATTGGTCAACAATTCCACCGGCCATATGATTGGCACCCTGAGCGGCGGGAGATTTCAACGTCCGGTCGACTTGGCCGCGAACGCCGCGAGCAGCCTCCTATTAAACAGGCGTGCCGTGGCTCCGCTAGTCAGACGGGAACCTGTAACTATAAAAAAGACTGAAAGCTCACGAGCTGGTCTCAATCGTCTCTCTTTCCGCAAACACAAACGACTGGCTGCACAGGGCTGTGGGATTACTGAGACGAGGACCTAGTTGAGCACCACTGTTGGCAACAGAGAACCGAGCAGACGAAATGGCCAGCACCCCAACTCGCCACCCGCACCATATTCAACACCAGCTGACGGGAGGACTGGGAATCGTAATCGACAGCATTCCTCACTGTTCCTCGAGAGCAATGACTTTACAAGGGATCTCTGACTACACTTGGAAAGAGAGCCGCGTTCTGACGCACTGTGGGTCCTACATGTTCAAGATGGCCAAGGCCTGTGACCAAACCTAGAGGGACGTAAAGCAGATACGCCTTCGGCCAGATTTGGAAAAAAAATGCTGAAGCGCCCCACATTACACGCCAACCATCTCCAGCTCATTCGGAGGACAATGAGTTCTACAAAATGGGCACCAGAGGAGAAGGTGACGAGTGTATCGCAGATTTCATTGCGGCTCTAAGTCTAATTGGAGGCAGCACTGTGAGTTCTACTCAAACATGGGATGACAGCCATGAGGGATCGCTGGTCCAGGACTAGAGATCCTCACCTTGCAGAGACCAACTGCATACAAACATTGGTCAAAATTACAGTTCAGCTGAGAACCATTCGCTCAGGCGCCACCTGCAGCTAAACCATTAAAAAAAATTCAGGCAGCCAAAATCTGCAACAAATGAATGCATCAAAGCCAGAAACGACTGGAGGACAAGCCAAACCCTGGCAGAAGAAAGTCAGAGCAGCACCCACAATACTCTTCACGCACCACGAGGACAGTGAGTGTTGTCCCAAGACCGACGACTAAAGGAAGAAATCCACAGACGTCTCAATCAGACGGAACAGACGGCGGAGAGGAAAGAACGTAAGTTGAGGGATTCCAGTGTGCCGGGTGCGGGTGGAGACCACCCTGTTCCGAGTGCCATTCTAGACGCAATTTGCCAGCACTGCAGAGACAGGACACATAGCAGGGACAATCTTGCACTTAAACTGACAGAAGCTCACAGCCCCGACGTAGAGAACAAACTCCCCCCAGAACGAAAGAAGACGGACAAGGGGTCCGATTTGGAGCCTGAGAAATCAGAGGCAAAACAGCTCAACGAAAGCTCAAAAGGAAGGAACACACCAAACTATTAAACCATCGGGCATTCAATGCAACCAAATGCATGGAGGGTACTGTGAAGGTTCTAACATTGAAGGCCAACAGAGATAGGTGGGACTCCAGCTTCATACCTACACTCATGGTATCCATGGAACACAATTAAGGAAACTGATTGCCAAGCATACGCAGAATGGGAATTAGCAGAGCAACACTGACCCTGAAAGACTCACGCAAGGAACAGGACTCTCCGCGTAGTCTGGGACTCCGGCACCACTTCGCACGTCCAAATTCAAGAAACTACACAGAAATTCATTGGCCTTTAACCATGGACCGGAATACCCAAACTTACTAGGGACCTCGAACTGGTTCGAACACCTCTTGGGCATTGGAGTGACCGAAATAACAGCGTCACCACAACAGACTGCGAGAGGAGGAGCCTACATGAGGATTATCCAGGCACGTGTGTCGATGATGGAAACTAGGCAAGTTACAGAGGGTCCCCATATCATTTTAATTTGATGCCCAAACCATAGGCCCAATCAGGCATTAACAGCAAGGTGAGTCCCTTATCGCATTAAAACTGAGAACTCGATTAGGAATATAAATCTAACTCATCACACAGCGGCACGGTCTTATTGGAGCCAACTAGACCACGCAAAGTGGAAACCCCAATTGTAACCCCACATTTAGCCAGATGGGTCCGTGAGAATCTCGCGGAGACTAAAAGGCCAACCCTAAAACCACGCACTACAACAAAGCGCAATACCCCGTTCCGATAGTACAAATCTGTTCACCATTCGTTGGGGGGAGGGCAAGGTCTTCGCACAGCTCGACCTTTCACACAGATAACGACAACAACAGATTTGCCAGTCAACCCAGAAACAGCGATGCACAATGATTGTGACTCATAGGGGGCGCATTCAGATGCAACAGACTTGCAATTTGGAGTCACGTGTGGCCCCAGGGGTGTGTCCCCAAAGCCCTTGATGGCAGTGGTTGTTCAACAAGGGATAACAAGGATTAGTAGGTCCCATACTTCGATGACGTGCTGTATCAGTCACTGACCAGAACCAACTGGGAAGTTGCCTCAGAGAAGGTATTCGCAAAGATTCCAAGGCGGGACTCAAGGTTAAAAAGAGAATGTAGCTAAGCCACCTCAAAAAAAATTAGAGATTCCTGGGGATCTAAGTAGACAAAGAATGGCATCCACCCCACAGAGCAGAAAATCAACAGCCGATTAAAAGATCAAGCTCCAGGGCCAAAAACCAAAACAGATTTACAAGCGTTTTTGGCGTACTCATACATATTGTCTATAATGCTTTGTCGTACCACAGACGTAAAACGGCACAACGACGGGCGGAACACCAGTACGCACGACGTACCTTACTGATAAGACAGCCATCTGCACCCGGGGAACGATGGTGAGAAGCAACTCGGTTCCGCAGTTCCAGAAAATAATAAAGATATTTGCTGACCATCAGGCTAATTTCTCGTGTTAGAATCCAAACAGCGAGACACCCTTACCACTAGACTCAGTCACCTGCCGATGCATCACCGTCTTCAGGCCCTAAGCGAGCCGTGCTCACCCACACAACTACCAGAATGGAGAGAGAAGCATTCGATTCATTCTACACTCACAAAACGCTGCCCAACAGTCTGAAAAGCAACTACACGCCATTGGACAGAGAAGGACGTTAGCATCGGCTAAATATCCGGGGTCAAACGCGTCCCTGAATACCTCTACGGAAGGATCCTTCTACACACTCATCACAGACACAAAGCCAATCTGTGGGATATAACCTCGTGGGAAACAGGGCCACACCCCAAACCATACTCTCCCCGCGAACTGCACGAGGTGCGTCCGAATCCTTGCCGCATACAATTACACAATTTAATTCACTGGCGCAGGAAGGACACATCTCACAGTGCCAGCGCCCGTGAGACCGTTTCTCCCCTACCTGAGATGGAACGTGAAATCCACGCGCCACCAAACCGATCATCTCCACCACTACAACATTGAACATTACCCACTAACTTACCATAACTCTGAGCAGCGACGACATTGCGAAAGAAACCGCGAAGAGGACCCGAAAAAGATGAGCATGTGGGTTTTAAAGTCGATACGACGAAAGTGTGGCCGCGAAAACAGAAAGAACGCACACGACTTTATTAAGCACCATCGGACAGACAGATTGAACTCTTCAATGTACTAAAAGGTTGCATTTACTAGGATCGAGGTAGTCTTACCGGAACTATTACAAGAAACAAGCTACTGGATTATTTTGCATGAAGGTCACCACCGGTATCGTACTGAATGAACATCTCTCTGGCCCAGGTAGTTATGTATGTGTTGGTCAGGGTGGGATTAAGGATGTTGGACGGAAATGGGTGGAAACACTTCGACTAAAATGCACAAACATCCAGACCAGCACCCCCTGCCCAGCAACCTGCGTTGCTCGACTGGGGAACAACCAAGGGGCAACCTGGTTGAGAATGTACACATAGATGGACAAACGAGGACCACACTATTTTAATCATAGTAGACAACTTTACTCAAATTAGCTGGAAGTAAGCGTCTATGTCACGACAACAACAGAAGGCAGCTTATCAGGACAGTTGAGGAGACTCTTCTGCCACACATGTGGTTTACCAGACTTAATTAGGTTTCAAAGATAACGGACCCACAGTTCACGCCGCTCTGGACATTTGAAAAGTTCTCCTCACGAACATGGGCATTAAGACATGCCTGACAGCGCCAGGGCCGGCTGGCCTACAAACGGCAAGAAGCGGCAAGAACGGGACTGGTCGTTTACCAAAACGAAACAATATCAGGAAAATTCAGACACGGGGAACTACAAGAGAAAATATTTCAAAATGCTCACGAGACACAACCACACTCACACCTAACTCACTATAAATAAAAGCCCGCAGAATTATTTGATTGGGCATCAAAATTAAAGATTACTCACTGGTAGATTAAACCTCACCATATAGAGCCCGGAAAAACCAACCAGACTCCTCTAGCAAACACCGCACATTCGAACATTACGGCGGCCTCGATCTAGCGCACAAAATCTCACGGCGCAACCAGACTGTAGCCAGGAGGGCAACAATGAAACTCAGTATAACAGGACCCCGATCATACACGACTAAGAAACAGAGGACGTAGCAGCTTCAAGGACGACATAGATCAACTGAAGATCAACGAACATTAGAAAGACCCCGAATAACAGCATTCCAGGTCGAAACAAGAAACACACACTACGCAAACCACAGACCAATACGATCAACCATAAAACAATAAATAGAGTATAATCAAACCTACGGGGGGGAGACCCGCCTCAACACAAAATAAAAGGGAGGGGAAGACCTCCATTAGCACAAGAAAACCCGCCAAACAAACCCCGCACAAAAAAAAACCAACCAACCAAATCCTCAACAAAACAAGAAAGGAAACAACCTACTTACCTGGGAGATGAGCTTTCGGTCGAGAAAACCAAGCATCAGAAGACATCCAAGAAGCCATCCACGAACTAGGACGCCGGGCTCTGTACTCTACCAGCCCAGAATAGGCCAGGCGGGAGCGGCATGGCTGACTCCACCTTCCAGGAGGTTCCACAGAGAAGGACGGGAGAAACAGCAATCCCGTCGGAACCCGTCGAAGACAACGATGCAACTAAACTGCACAGGTCAAGTAGACAACACAAAAGCCCCGCCTACTTATGTGACTACGTAACGTAGGACCAAACCAAGAGGGGAGAGGTGTTACAAATCAGCATACTCGTAATACCTTGTTCCCATTAGTCCACAAATACTCAAATCTAATTGGTGCTTTAAATGACAGTGATTGGTTGACAATTACCGCCATATGATTGGCCCGCCTGAGCGGCGGGAGATTTTAACGAGCCATCATTGGCCGCGAGCAGCCTCTATAAAACAGGCTGCTGCGGCTCCGTAGTCAGACGGAACCTGGCAACTAATAAAAGAGTTAAAAGTCACACTGGTCTCAAGTCTCTCTTTCCGCAAACACAACACAAAGATTCTGGATACCACCTGTAGCTTTTGTGATTCAAGACTTCAGCCCTGATTACAACACATTCATCTCTATTGAGTCAAATGAGATTTTTAGTCCTTTGTAAATAGGTTAGAAAACCAGGAAGCTTAATCTGACAAAAAAAAAAAGGCTGCATATTTCATGAAACTCTTGAAAGTTCTCAGAGGCTCAAAGAACACGAACTTGATATAAAACATACTCATGATCAAAACAGAAGGGAAATGGCTTCATGCCCAACATGAAGTGGGGATAAGTTACAGGGAGAAAGAGACACAAAAATTGAAGTAGAGTTGACTACACCTAAGTCTCACTTAACATGTACTGCAATCGCTAGATTTGTTTCATAACGACTTTTTAGTTTTTCTACAATAAAAATTCCTTATCAGAAATTCTTATATGCTTGAATGTTCTATTTTAGACTGCCAGCAGAGGAAACATGCTACAAACATAAATATGTGGTTAGTTAAATCACGATATACTGCCATTTCAAGGCAAGAGCCAAAAACTGAAGAATATAGGATTTCCCCTGAGGTTATTCTGGTCTCACAGTAATGATGGATTTCCCAGGAAACGACAAAACAGGCATCCATTATTATTTTTATTGAGAACACCATTTGGACTTCCCATTCACTCAACCCCAGCCATGAATTTTACAACCTTCGTGAAACCTCGGCAAATCATAACAGCATACTAACTTTCTTACTCTAAAAAAATCTATTCTGACCACAATGTTGAAAGGGTTTTTAATTTTTTGAATTATTAGGGTGTACTAGTTAACATTTAATAATTCAATAATATTAATTGATAATAATATTTAATAACATAATTTTATTTACTATTTTTGGAATTAAATGCAGTCCTAGGCTGCACCAACAGAGGGGCACTATGAGATTGTGTGAAGTGATAGTACAGCTCTATACAAAATTGGTAAAACCATACTTGAATACTTTGTCCAATTTTAGTCATTACAACACAAAAAAAAATCCAAAATTCTAGAAAGAGTATAAAAAAGAGCAAGATGTCTGGATGCTAAATAGTATGATGAACAGTTAAGGAATGTATATGTGTCTAGTCTAACAAAGAAAAGGACTAGGGAGTGACAGGATATAAGTCTTGAGGGGCTATCACGGAGAAGAGTGGGTCAACCTATTCATCAAAGCACTTGATGACAGGAAAAGGTAAAAGATCTTTAAAGAGAAATTCAACCTAAAACTAAGGAGAAATTTCCTAAAAATGAGAACAATGAATCACTGGAATAGCTTGCCTCCAGTGGATGTTCCATCACTGGAGGTTTTCAAGAAGAGATTGGACAACCATTTGTCTGGAATGGTATAGGTCTCCTGTTGAGCAGAGAGTTGGACTAGAAGACCCCAAGATATCTTCTAATCCTATTAATATTCTATATTAACTAATTCTAAATAGATGACTACTTCTGGGAAAAAGAGAGTTAGTTTAGTAAACAGGTTGAGAATGCATGTGCATACAACTGGTCTTTTCTTAAAAGGACATGAATTTTTGCTTGATCTCAATTTGAAAGCAAAGAGAACCTCATAACAAACTGGACTTGGTTTTTTCCTACACTCCAAAGCAAAACACGTACAGCTGTTTTTACTTTTGCACTAGAAAAGTACTTGAAGTGTTGACATACAAATCCATGAGAAGTCATCAGGAAAATTTCAACTTTGACTTCAAACACAAAAGCACATTTTAATTCATTCTACAAATGAAAGTTGGTCAACAAAAAGATCATTCCAGGGATCAGTGACATTTCTGCCTGCTTAGCGCACAGAAGAACCAACTTTGGCACTTCCAATGATCTGCCCAATGACAAGGCTGGCAGATGTGCAGATTCACTTCTGCAAGAGAACAAGGAAAATGAAACATTTGCTTTTAGTCTTTAATTTTCTATCAACTGGGTGTATATATATATATATATTGTAGTGCTGTTAAAGTTGTAGCAACGTTTCAGCTTTAACAGCACTACAATGACGTGGGATAATACCCGAAGGAAGCTAAACAGCACACATGTAAGTACCCGTGAAAGCTTAAAAAAACAAATATATATATATATATAAATTGGCTAATAAGGGGAGTTCAGACTGGCCCACATTCATAGGCTGTCCTTGATTTACAACCATTTATTTAGTGACCATTCAAAGTTACAGCAGTGCTGAAAAAAGTGACTTATGACCAGTCTTCCAAATTATGACTTTCTCAGCATCTTCGCATGTCATGTGATCAAAATTTGCGCTTGGCAATCAGCATATATTTATGATAGTCGCAATGTCCTGGGATCAGGTGATCACCATTTGTAACCTTCTCAATGGATTTCTGACAAGCAAGTCAATGGCGTGAGCTGAATTCCAATACTAGAATGACATAATTTACTTAACAACTGTAGGATTCATTTAAATAATTTCAGTGACAACTGTGGCAAAATGCACATTTTGAGTTTTGCCCAGTTGCTTTATCAATGGAAATTCTGATGCCAATTGTGGTCCTAAATCCAGAACTGCCTGCATCAGAAGTAGTACACAGAGCATCATCACATGAGGGGAACTCAGATGACTTAGGAAGTGCCTGACATTTGGGGATATTTCTCCCAAATCTGCTTAGTGTTGGGTCAAAAGCAACGGCAATGCTTATTCAGCCAATCTTGATGTCTCTTCAACATATCTGCACCTGTTGCTCATCAAAATTAAAATTATGAAAGACAAAATTTACTATATATAAGATTTCAGAATAGATATGCGAGATCAACATTTCATGGGAATGGAATTTCTCTTCAGAATTTGAGGAAGTTGAAGAAAGTAAAAGGAACAGGAGTTGTTAATTTTGGAATAATTTCTTCTCTAAAGGAATGCTGAAAACAGCAGATTTTCAACTGCATTATTTACTAATAATTCAGTACTTAGGATTTTTTTAAACAAAAATTAATCATGGATTTTTACTCATCGATTAATATTGTTCAGTCTTCCAGTAGTTTTCCAGAAAGGCCTGAAGAGAAAAAGAGTTAAAGATGCAAAATGAAAATCTATTCAGAACATGAGAAATCACACCAGTTAAAAAAGCTCAGATGTAAACTGGAAAGATAAATATTTTTCTATACCAATATGAGCACCATTTTCTTATACACTGGTATCCCGGTACACATCATTAATTGCTTCCAGGAGGTGCAATAAGTTCCAAAAATGATGAGTATCAAACACATTTTTTCCATAAGGAACAATGCAGTGAATCATAAGGTAGCTAGTATTAACATTCTATCTAGCTTGTGCACTGAGTACTAACAAACAAAGAATACAGGGACAAAATTTTCATGTCAAAATGCATTGAGGACCAAATTTGATGAGTTTCAAAGCACTTGAGTACCACTACACAAGATTTTTTTAACCCATTACCAACATCGGCTGATAGATAACTAATAACCCATTCCAGATAAGATTTTATTGGGACACTATCTAAAGTTGCTTTTTGTAGGATGAGCAGCTATCTAAATGTGATAGATAAATAAATAAAAATAAGAGCTATCACATTCTTCCCAAGTGTGAGATAGCACCCTTTCACACTTCAAAACTGCAAAGAAAAGTATTCTAAAGGCAATTAAATATACTTTAACAAACACCCTGTAGACATTGACAAAAATAACTGCACTGAAAAAAGACAGTATGTAGATGATAAATGTATTATCTATTTGACCTGCCCTAGTTAGTAACCCAAAAGAATATGGATAAGATATCCTTGATACGGTTGGGAGAAAATAGCTACAGACAGGGCCCATGTGTTTGGGTGAGAAAACAGGAAACTCTTGTTCACTAGGGAACAAGGTAGGAAATGTGTGAGTCCTGCCAGCAACCAAATAGGAAACAGGAAGCCTTAATACTAGAATGACATAATTTGCTCAGCTACTTCACATATCTGAAGAAACAGCTGTTCCACCGTTGAGAGGGCAACAGAGAAACAACACACACAGGGAGAGGAAAGCCATAAACAGCCAATGCCTGAGGCAGATTTCTTTCAGTTTTGAGCAAAAAAGAACATAACCATAATTTTGTTAGCGTTGTTAAGTACCTGCCCATACATGCCAGTTGCAATTTTGCACATGAATTCCAAAGGAAAGCTGCAATGTGAAACTGCTGAATGAAAAGCATAAATTGAATGAAAAAAACAAAAACTGGGGGAAAAAATTTACCCTGCACCAAAGGTGCTTTTTTCAAAAGCAACTGGACTTTGTTTTTCCTTGAAGACGTTTCACTTCTCATCCATTGAAGAATTGA
Organism: Laticauda laticaudata; assembly: GCA_004320025.1. Classification (NCBI taxonomy): domain Eukaryota; kingdom Metazoa; phylum Chordata; class Lepidosauria; order Squamata; family Elapidae; genus Laticauda; species Laticauda laticaudata. The sequence goes on from BHFT01000487.1 coordinate 78,069, forward strand.
AGAAGCTTCTTGGAGAGAAGCGAAATGTTTTCAAGGAAAAACAAAATCCAGTTGCTTTTGAAAAAAGCACCTTTGGGACAACCATTACCTGGATGGCCGAGAGTCTCTAGAGACACTCCACTCTGTAGAGTTCAAGAAAATGGGGGATTCTGATTACAGATGTTAATGAATTAGCCAGAATAATCCTACCTAGAGACACTCTATGAATGAGATGGACAGTACAGGTAATCCTAGACTTAGAATCATTTATTTAGCAACTGAACCATTATAACAGCACTGAAAAAAGTGACTTACATAGCTGCTATGAATGGATCCATGGCTTAGCTCACCTATAACTTTTGCATGTCACTGCTGTTGGAAACCCTGTTGCAACAAGTCTGTCCAGGTGATAATCAAAATAACAGAATAAGAGTTGGAAGGGACCTTGGAGGTTTTCTAGCCCAACCACCTGCTTAGGCAGGAAACCCTACACCACTTCAGACAAATGGTTATCCAATCTCTTCTTAAAAACTTCAGGGGTTGGAGCATTTACACCTTCTGGAGTCAAGTCATTCCATTGATTAATTGTTCAGTCAGGAAAATTCTCCTTAGGTCTAGGTTGCTTCTCTCCTTGATCAATTTCCATTCATTGCTTCTTTTTCTGGTGCTATGGAGGTTAACACACACACCTTCTTTGCGGCAGCCCCTTAAATACTGAAACACTACTATCATGTCATTCCTAGTTCCTTCTTTTCATTAAGCTAGACATACACAATTCCTGTAACCTTCAGTTAGGACTCAAAGCAATGAACTTTGTATTTTATTGTAAGCTGTCCAGAGTTGCTTTGGATAGTGAAATGAGCAGCATACACATTTAATAAATTTTAAAAAATGATGCACAAAAGCCTTTCCCATAGCGAATGGGGATTGGCTTGTCCTATTAGAGTGGCAATGTGCTATAAGATGCTTTGAGAATTTCTGCATTGTTTTAGTCTATAGTGGGGGTGTCCTACTGTAGAATTTTTTCCCCAAAATTCTGGGAGTTGAAGTTCACAAGTCTTAAAGTTGCCAAGGTTAGAGAGTCCTTTCTTATAGTATAAATTCCTCTGGGAATCATTTGGGATTCATCAGTGGTGTGGGGGGAAAAACAGAGAATGAAAAGGAAAAATAACCACCAACTGATGTTTCTTTACAAATGTTTATTTTGCTGCTCACCAAGCTATTGTAATTTCAATTGACACTTGTCAATTCCTTTGGCATGTTTGCATTTCAGACTCACTACAACACCAAACAAAAGAGACAAAAGAAGCTGGAAGAAAACAAAAAGTTAGGAGAATTCAGAAGGAAGACAGCCAACAAAGATGAAAGCCTCATTGTTGTATATGCAAGATTTAATTGCAAACAGCAGTAATTTAAAATCCTTGCCATTTCTATTGTAATAACCAAAGATAGAAGGGCTTATGAGAAATAATTGCATGCAGTCTGAAAACTGGAATGGGCCACTGCCCACTCCTTCCTAAATGGTCTCTGTTTGAAAATCTTGTTAGCAAGGTTTTGTAAATACGAAAGGGGTGAGTAAGAACTGCTCAGATGTTATACATTAATATTGTACTCCTATATACACTGACCTGGAATCAGACCCATTAAGTCCTTCCATGTTTACTGCAGCATTAACTTGAACAATGGTAAGTGTTTAAAGACATTTCTATATTTGAACATTGGTAGATATTCAGCTGGTGCACCGTGGCTGCTATATAGAAGATGCAGAAAAATCACAAATTAGCCTTTTCTGTCAACGCTGAAACTGGCTTGGCAAAAGCCATCTTGGAGCTTCAGCATTGCCATACTGGAGCTGAGGGATAAGGAGCTGAAATTGGAGATAGCTGGGGTTATGTAGTCAAAATAAAATGATTTCTCTTGGGAACCAAGGACGTTCTCACACCTGGCTGGAGGAAGGAGTGNTGGAGGAAGGAGTGACGTCACCTGACCAGTGGATTGGTCTTATTGTTTGGGATTTGGGGGGGAACTTTTTCTTTTAATTAGGTGAAAACCCTTCAGAGTCGGTTTTCACCAGATCTTGTGCCAATATATTTCCAATAAAGCTATTCTTTGAGGAATCTACCTGCCTCGGAGTTCTTGCTTGCAATGGATCTATTTCTTGAAACCCTGACATTGTCAAGTGCAGACAGTCAGCATGAGTCTGTGAGCCTTATTTAAAGCTCGTGACTTACTCCAAGTTATGCTTCATGCCTGAAGACTTGTAGATAATCCTCCATTTACGGCCATTTGTTTAGTGGCTGTTCAACGTTGCAAAGGCACTGAAAACAGTGACGTACACCAGTCCTTGCACTTACAACTGTTGGAGCAACCTCACAATTACATGATCCAAATTTGGGCGCTTGGCAACCAACATATATTATGACTGACATTGATTTCCAGTCTGCCCTTTAGCTCTGGATTCATTTGTGGTCTCCCACCCAAGTACTAAATGCTCACTTTGCTTCCAAGGTTTGACAGGTTTAGCCAGAGCTACTGCCATTTGAAAATATCCCATATAATGTGAAGTTGCTCTTAACAGAAGTCTTGGAATAATAATAAATCAAAGTCACACAAACTTTACACCCTGCATTCCTTCTCTTCAGAGAGAACTTCAGATCCATACTGGCATGCTCATATAACATCTAAGTACAGCATAGTTATGTAAATTATATCTTTCTAAGCTTTATGCATGGTCCCCAGCAACTTCTTCAACTTTTAGCAATTCTCAGTACTTTAAAACTCCGTTTAGTGGTTTCACAATAGGAAACCTGGATGAGGAAGAAAAGACTTTTATATGGGGAAAAATGGTTGATTTTGCATTTTTTAATCAAAAATGGGGACAGCCATCTGTCTGGGTTTATTGATTGATTGATCAAATTTATATAACTGCCCATCTGATAGAAAGTGACTCTGGATGATGTTTGACAATCCAATAAAACAGTCAAATATATAAAACAATCATTCCTCAAAATCATTATATAATAATCATTAAAAGAATATTAAACATTTTATACTTCTTGCAATGTTGGATGCACTTGATAGTTTTAGTGGGCTTTTCTAACTGTAGGAATGTGTGCTTTTCATCTGGAAATGTCCATTTTCTCATTTAATCCACCTGGGGAGTTTTCAACAGATTCTGTGAGATCAACCCCATTTCAAAATATCGTAAACCATTATGGTCACTGATTTTATTAAACTCAATAATTCTCACATCTATCACTACAATTTTCTCATTTCATTCTCATTTCTCAGAAGTTCATGGTATTTCATGTAAGTATTTATACAGCATCCCAACTCAATTTTATCCAGAATGTGTTTTTACCCTTGGGGCCACTGGCCTTCTTGACTAGCTATCATTGTTAACATGTACTCATTTCTCACTTCTGCACTGATTAATCAACATTATTTTCACATATACCCTCTTGGAATAATTCCTCCTGAACGAGATGTTCCTTGCCAACTGTTAACTTTGCCCCCAGAATTCATGACAATGGGCCACCAGTTTGACATCCCTGATCTAGTAGTAGCTGTGAAGTCAAAAGGACTTTTTGTAAACCCTTTCAAAGTCAAAAGGACAGTTTGTAAACCCTTTCCACCTGAGCTAAAATAAAAGCTCACAATCAGCTAGAATCTATACACCTGTTAGTTTGACACCTGTGAGCTAGATTGTTAGATCGCGGGAAAGAGACTCAAGACCAGTGTGACTTTCAGCTCCTTATTTAGTTCCTAAAGTCTGTTCTAACCACGGAGCCGCAGCAGCCTCTTTTATAGCGGCTGCTCGTGGCTCGCGGCCAATGATGGCTCTTTAAATCTCCCGCCGATCCGGCGGGCCAATCAGAATACGGCAATGGGAACCAATCAGGGTAGCATTTCTGAACCAATCATCAAGCAGTATTTGCGGTCCAATCAGAAGAGGTTATTTCAAGTATGTTAACATAGAACATAGATGGTTCCTGAATCTTACAGACTCAAAGCACCAGGTGAATGCACCTCCTGTATGGCCTGGGGAGAAGATATACAACCAGGTATCATCAGTATACTAATAATGCCTCTCTAAATGAATGATGTCTCCCAACATTCCCATACAGATAATACACTGCTCAAAAAAATAAAGGGAACACAAAAATAAGACATCCTCAATCTGAATGAATGAAATATTCTGATTAAATACTTTGTTCATTACATAGTTGAATGTGCTGACAACAAACTCACACAAAAATTATCAATGGAAATCAAATTTGCAACCCATGGAGGTCTGGATTTGGAGTTACACTCAAGTGGAAAAAAAGTGGAAAAAACCACTACAGGCTGATCCAACTTTGATGTAATGTCCTTAAAACAAGTCAAAATGAGGCTCAGGAGTGTGTGTGGCCTCCACGTGCCTGTATGACCTCCCTACAACACCTGGGCCTGCTCCTGATGAGGTGGCGGATGGTCTCCTGAGGGATCTCCTCCCACACCTGGACTAAAGCATTCCCCAACTCCTGGACACTCTGTGGTGCAATGTGGTGTTCGTGGATGGAGCAAGACATGATGTCCCAGATATGCTCACCTGGATTCAGGTCTGGGGAACGGGCGGGCCAGTCCATAGCATCAATGCCTTCCTCTTGCAGGAACTGCTAATCTCGGTACCTAATGGCAGTCAGGCTACCTCTGACAAGCACATGGAGGACTGTGCGGGCCCCTCAAGAAATGCCACTCCGCCCATTACTGACCCACTGCCAAACCAGTCATGCTGGAGGATGTTGCAGGCAGCAGAACATCTCCACGGCGTCTCCAGACACTGTCACGTGTGTCACACGTGCTCAGTGTGAACCTGCTTTCATCTGTGAAGAGCACAGGGTGCCGTGGCGAATTTGCCAATCTTGGTGTTTTCTGGCAAATGCCAAACATCCTGCATGGTTTTGGGCTGTAAGCACAACCCCCACCTGTGGACGTTGGGCCCTCATACCACCCTCATGGAGTCTGTTTCTGACTGTTTGAGCAGCCACATGCACATTTGTGACTCGCTGGAGGTCATTTTGCAGGGCTCTGGCAGTGCTCCTCCTGTCCTCCTTGCACAAAGGCGGAGGTAGCGGTCCTGATGCTGAGGTTGTTGCCCTCCTACAGCCTCCTCCACGTCTTCTGTTGTACTGGCCTGTCTCCTGTAGCGTCTCCATGCTCTGGACACTATACTGACAGACACAGCCAACCTTCTTGCCACAGCTCGCATTGATGTGCCATCCTGGATGAGCTGCACTACCTGAGCCACTTGGGTGGGTTTGTAGACTCCGTCTCATGCTACCACTAGAGTGAAAGCACCACCAGCATTCAAAAGTGACCAAACCATCAGCCAGAAAGCATAGGAACTGAGAAGTGGTCTCTGGTCAGCACCTGCAGAACCACTCCTTTTGGGGGATGTCTTTGCTAACTGCCTCTGCTTTCCACCTCTTGTCTATTCCATTTGCACAACAGCATGTGAAATTGATTGTCAATCAGTGTCGTTACCTAAGTGGAGAGTTTGATTTCACAGAAGTGTGATTGACTTGGAGTTACCTTGTGTTGTTTAAGTGTTCCCTTTATTTTTTTGAGCAGTGTACATTAAATAGGTGAGAGGACCAAGGCCTGCAGCATCCCACAATACTTGATTGAAGGACTTGATCACTCACCACAAGTGATTAGTCTTCTCCTTACTATGGGGTAAAACTATTCCAGTACATCCAGCCCTCACAGGGAGGTTGATCAATTCCACTGAGAATTCAAATAGGATTACACTCATTCTATTCAAGTTCTGATGGTCATCCACAAAAGCAACTAATGATATGTCATCCCACATACTCGTTCTCTCATTCCATTAGTGGATTTTACGAGATCTTTACTGTCTGATGCTAATTCAGCTTTTCAGATGTGTTTAAAACTAACAGAAGGTAAATCGATTTATGGATATGATGTGACAAGTACCATTAGACCAAGAGCAGAAAAGGAATAGAACAATGGATGGAAATTATCAAGGAGAGAAGAAAGGAGAAACTTCCTAATAGTGAGGACAATTAACCAGTGGAACAGCTTGCCTTCAGAAATTGTGGGTGTTTCATCACTGGAGGTTTTTAAGAAGAAACTGGACAGTCACTTGTCTGAAATGATATAGGGTCTCCTATGCAAGCAGGGAGCTGGACAAGAAGACCTCCAAGCTCCCTTCCAGCTCTATTCTGATTTAAAGCACTGTTTGCATTCAAGCCCTCCTTCTGAACTTTCTGGAGACTTTGTAGACTTTGTCATGGGAAGCAGGATGGAAGATTAGCAGGAGTTGGCAACTATGACAACTATATGTGTCTGTGCTGTGCTGTGAAAAGTGGACAGATAGAAGACTTGCTGCACTGCAAGTGACATTAGTCTACAGCAGTTTTTCATTCTCAGCTCCCAGAATTCCCCAGCCAGCACAGCAAAATATTCCCGTAATTTTCTGGAAACTGAAGTCCACACTTCTTGAAATTGCTGAGGTTGAAAAACACTGTTCTATGCTAATTTCCCTTCCTCTTCTCACATCCCATAGAACAGTAAAATTGCAATTCTATATAATGCAAGGTAGGAAACCTATAACCGCGACAAAAAGCATAGCCACTTCTCTAGTTCCCATATTTGATACAGCACAATCACTGTATTTAATGCTTTTCAAAAGAAAATGTAGTTCCCTAAAAGGGCAACAGGACAGTCACAAGACAGGAAGACAACACAACTCCAGATAGGATAGATAGAAAAGAGATAGCTCTTTTCATGAATTTATCTTCCCATAGAGTCTTCAGTCTACCTACTCATAGTTGCTGTTTCTTTTTGGGGTAGAAGGATCAAGCCATCAAAGACTACATTTTGGTAGGTGAAGGCCTCCTGCAAGCATTTAGTGCAAGTCAGGAAAAACAGTGCTCGCTTCACAGGGAGTAGTCTGGGAAATAGAAAACGCCAAATTGCAAAGCAATAATCAGTTTAACTCCAAGTTAACCGTAAGCTTGTAATTAGCCCTTACAAGCTGTAATTTTGAAAAGAAGGCACACCAAACCACAACACAGCAGAAAATGGTTTGCGTTTGTATGGTTCTATTCCAACATCATGCCAGGAGAAATAACTTTGGATAAATGGGACATGTTGGGAAGTAATTTCTTTTCTCTGAACATGCCCTATTCCACCTACAGCTAGGTTACCAGCTTAATTTTTTTTTCATTTGCACAAAGTTTACAGCCTTGTCTTCACAACAAACCTGTTTGATGCTGACATTGGCTCCTGTGAGCAGAGACAGATGCTGTGAAATCCAAGTAAGAGGTGGGATTTGAACCCAAATTGTTGATACTGAAGGCCAGCTGCCTTACTTACACAGTCACAGGTAGTCCTCAACTTATGTCCAAAATTGCAAATGGAATTTTGACTGCCAAGCAATGCTGTTGTTCACTGAGTCATCACGTGACAGGTTCTGATTTTATTACCCTTTTTATTGGAGTCATTAAGTGAATCATGCAGTTGTTAAACAAATCTGGCTTTTCCAACTGACCTGGCATGTCAGAAGCCAGCCCAGGTCACAAACCACTGAAAGAAGCTGCAACCATCATAAATGAGAGCCCACTGCCAAGCAGCCAAATTGCAATCCTGTGACCATGGGGGTTATGGAATATGGTCATAATTTCAAGGATGTGTCATAAGTCACTTTTTCTGTGCCATCGTAACTTTGAATGATCTTAACACATTGTTACCAAAAGCATCATTCTACATTTCAATTCCCAGAATTCTTCAGGGCAGATATTTTGTTTAGAGGGATCACTATATCAGTAAAGTCCCCTGCTTGGTGAAAGCTACACAACTGATTTTCTCAACAGTCATCATTTCTTTTTAAAAAAAAAATTCAAGCAGTACTGTGAGATGTTTTTCTGCTCCTTTGCCAAAAGAGATTTAAAAAGCCCCACCCTAAACACATATCTAACAGAGGCAGTAAACATAACCAGACAAAATTTCCCTGCCATCACTGAAAATGTCATGCACCTTCTGATTAAAAGAAGCATATTTTGCTCAATGATGTGGAAAAACAAAATAAAAATTCCTCCTTGCCTTCCCCCCGTCTCTGCAAATGACAGGCGAGAAGGTGGATGCTAGAAGTTAAAAGGCTAGAAGATTAAGCCAGCTAATAAAAATGGTCTTCACGTACCCACAAAAAAAGAACAGGCTACAGTACAGTATATCCTTTGTCTCCTGACCACAAGTTTTCTAGTATTTTTCAGCGCTTAATGAAGTCTGCATTAGGACACCTTGCAAATCAGTTCCAGCTGCAGTTTGAGCAAAGGGGAGCTCAGATGAAGACAGTTTTCCGAGAAGATCTGGCCTTCCGCTGGGGAAAAAAAAAGAGGAGGAACAGAAGGGGGAAAAAAATCAAAGAAGCACCAATGCAGGTGGCTGTTTTAATTTATTTCAGAGTTTGAGTACATGGAAAAAAGGTCAGCCAAAATTAATAGAGAGCTACAGTAGCACTCCGCAAAAAAGGAGTACAGCTTGGGAGCATTCTTCATTAAAAATAAAGTGGATAATGAGAATATGGAAAATTCCTCTTGGTGGGGGAATGGAGGGGAATAGATGCAGCAAAGTCTTTGTCCTTCTTTCACACAATTGAATGACATGCATCAAAACAAAAGGAAGAAGATTCAAAGCAAAGTAAAAGAAGGTTACCCAGTTTTAGTAAAACCGAGGGATTTTCTGCCATCAAATGTGGTCACACTCAGGGGTGAAATTCTTCTGGTTCAGACTGGTTCAGACAAACCAGTAGTTCCAGTGATAATTTCGACCCAACCACCCGACCCGACCCTTTTCCTGTGCTTTGTTTTCTTGTTTTTGAGCATAGCTGATTTGCGGCAGAGTGGTTTGCCACGCATCAGCTGTTTTACTCACTGGGGCTACAGCAGAAAGTAAGTATTAGAGCTAAAAATGGTCTTTTCTAAATGTTGGGTGTGCACATTCACTGAACTGGTTGTTACACCGGTTGAATCGCACCACTGTCAACACTCCTAATTTTGATACAGGTAGTTCTTGACCTATGATCATAATGAAGCCCATAAAGTTATGATAGTGCTAAATTTGAGGCACCCACATGACCACCTCGATTTTACGAGCTTTATGTGATAGTTGTTAAGTGGACACGGTAGTCATAAAGCAAACGCCATGATCATTAAACAGGTTATGGGCATTTGGGGGGCAAAAAATAGTCATAAATCATATCTGTGGAACGTTGCAACAGGACACAAAGATGAGCTGGTTGCAGCAAAATGCAGTCGTGATATGGTGAAAGTATCACATGCAGAACTCTGGAACAGGGTCATAAATATCTTTGTGTGTGGGGGGTCCATTGTAACTTAGAAAGGTCACTAAGTAACCGGTCGTTAAAGAGTACCTGTTGTTGAGCAATCTGGCTTCTAGTCTTGGTCTTATCTCCAGAATCAAAGCCAGCAACAAATTTCAAATATTAAGGGTCACAGGCAAAAAAAATTGATCACGCTCATATATAGCTCATGCATCGTAGAGTCATAGCACTTGCCACTGAGTATAGGATGAACCCGAATTAAAGCTATCCTGACAAGCAATATCTTCAATCTTTCCTTGAATATATCTAGAGAAGCAGAAATCAACACCTCACTCACTAATTGGATCTCCCATTGAAACTGCTAGGGAATTAGTCCCCAATGTGCAACTAATTGGACACAATGTGTTACTGGATACACATATTGTATTAAGACATGGTTTGGTTTAACCACTTTTGTTAAAAAAAATATAAATAAAGTCACAGTGGCTGGGTTTGGGCAAACCCATTAACCATGACATGGAATTCTGAGAGTTACAGTCCCAACACATTGGAGTAAGCAACAATTGTTCTGCAGATGAACTAGTTTAAATATAGTTCCTCTGAAGCTGATATGCTTGGCCACTGCGGCTGAGAATTCTGAATACTGTAATCCCAAAAGAACTAGAGCAGTGTTTCTCAACCTTAGCAGCTTGAAGATGTAATCACAACTCCCAAAATTCCCCAATCATGCTGGCGGGGGAATTTTTGGAGTTGATGTCCACAAGTCTTCAAGCAGCCAAGGTTGAGAAAGACTCAACTAAAGGGTCCAAGACAGCAAGAATTCTCAAGATCTTCTTTCTTCAACTGTTAAACTATTGCCGTGGAGGGGCTTCCAGGGGAAGATGGTGGACTGAAGACAGCTCCTCTGACAAGCAGAGCCATCAACTGCAACTTTTGACTAGGGAACCAAAAGACAGCAGGTTCCTTTGATCCTCCCTGGAGAAAAAGAATGGCGTGAGATTGCCCAAGTTGTTTCTCCTTACAGCAGTTACCTTTCCTGCAAGACACAATCTGGGGCGTTGGTGAAGACGGGATTAGAACATGGGGAAAGTTGGCATTTTGTTCCATCTGCAAAGAAAAATTCCAGAGAGGATCACCCAGAATAATAACTTATCTGTCAGACCCAGGGAAACAAAAATTACAGTTATTGCAGAGTAGTTTCTTTATTATTGCTGTGCCTTAAGAAAGAGCAAAGGCAGATCTCCCCTAGCAGTTTGCAGAATATATTCAGTATTTATGCAGATAAATATTTCTGCTTTAGTTTGGGGAAAATTCTATCTATAGGTAAGCAACATTAAAGAAATTCCTCTGCAGAAATTCCTCCTGTCATTCTTGGTTACTTGGGCCTGACAGATACGTTGCAATTCTGAGTGGTTCTCTCTGGATTTATTGAAATCTCAATTAGAAAATGTAGTGTACGGGATTTGTCTACATCAAATGTGATGAAAAAATTTTCTCTCTATAATTATTTTATGTCACCCTAATTTTATAGAACTTAAACTGGCTTTTCATTTAACTGTTTCTCTTTGTTCAAAGTAAGAAAATTTTTAAGAATTTGCTTTTTGTAAAGGAGAAACTGTTTCATTGTTATGTTAGATTTAAGTTTTTTCTGCCTGTATTAGGATACTGGAATTACTTGATATTTGGGAAATGTGGATGTACTTACAGTTTAGAGTGAAAAAATGGAATATGTATTTGAATGGGATAAATTGTTATTTAGGATGTTGTTTATTGGTGCATGCATGTAAAGGAGAAATTGATGGTTTCGCTCATGTTAAATTTGGGTTCTTTTTTTCTATTCTGTTTACATTGTGATAACTTTTAAATGAGATTTTGTTAAAGTTAAGAGGGAGATGTAGAATGTTAAGTTTTATTCATGTTAATTAATTTTAAATTTTTAGACCTTTCATTTTTAGTTGATGAATAGATTGAAAATGTTACTTATTTGTCTATCAGTAAATGAGGATGAAGAGTTTTATGTTTGAAAGTGTCGAGATTGGAGGATTGTTTATACTTATCACAATGAGGTGGGGAGCTGTTCTGGAAGGAAGTGAAATTAAAACATTTATCTTTTTTTGTATTCCTTTTCTTCTTTTTTTCTTCTAGTCTGAATTATCTTTTATTGTGTCATTTGGAACTTTTAATAAAATTTGGGACAAAAAAGCATTGCGTGTTTGAAATAAATTCCAATGAAATTCTTTACCATTTGTCCAAGCAATAAAGTCCAAAGAAAGTCAACCATTACACATAATTTCATCAGCTCTCAACCAGTACAAGACATTAGTGTGTTTGCTCACTAACAAGAGTCAAGGGATTCAATGGGACTTGATTGCAGGAAAGAGCAAGTAAAGAAAATAGCCTTAGATGCTTTAAAATGATTGATGCAAGCAGCATAAAGTTTTAATATTCCAGATGTCATAATCAATTCCAAACAATGCCAGTTTATTATTCTGGTCGTAATCATAGTATATCAATACACTAATAATTAAGTATTTCTGGGAGGGGGGGGAGAAAAAGTGATAAAAATAAGATGAAGCAAATCAACAGAGAATTTACAGATTATCATAAATTAGGTTTAAAAAATTCAATGCTTCATTAATTAGTTTCAACTAACTGAATAAATTACAGCATTTAGAATACCACAGAAACAAAGTTAAAAATAAGCAGAATAAATTAACAAGGAATTTATAAGCATCATAGAATTAGGTTAAAATTTTCAATAATTCATGGATATATAGGAAAGTGTAGCAGAGACTGGGGGGTGGAATTAAAAAAGGGATCATCCTAGAATCCCTACATAGCCACAAGCGAACTAAGTCCAACCCATTTGGAATTTGTTGATCCATATCTAACTCCTAAGAGGTGCTAACCATTGGTTGGGAATATTGTTGTATATAGATGTGAGTAGCAATAAATCAGTCTGCTTGGAACTTCATGTGTGGACCTGATCATTCATGCCAGACACTGAATTAGTCTTAACTTACTATATATATCATAGGTAGTTCTTGTTTAACGATCCTTTTTTCAGCAACTGTTTGAAGTTACTACATTGTCTTCATTTTGTTTTCCTGATTATAGCAGTCACTTGCATGCTCTCCTGCCTCTGGCAGATGCCATCCTATCCCAGGATCTTCTTACAACTTCCTGCCAACATCTCTATTGACTACTTGAAGCCAGCAAGAAGTTGTGAGGTCCTCACTTAAGGACCCATGGTTCTCACTTAATGTGGCAATAAGGACTTCCAGGATTACCATTGCTAAGTGATGTGGACACATGATGTTCCCTTTTATAACTACGTTGCTCAGCGACAGAAAATCCAGTTCCAATTACTATTGTTAACTGAGAGCTACTTGTACAGTATTCAGGGAACTATGGAACAGGCGTGTCAAGCTCAAGGCCTCACTGTTCTGTATAAAATGGTATACTCCAAACTATGCAATCTGATTGGCTAAGAAACTAAGCATTGGATTGGTTCACAAGGAACCAATCCAAAAGAGCCGCTGAAAGGCGGCAAAGTTAAATAGCTGCCATTGGCTACAAGCTGGCAGGCAAGCCAGCCGTATAAAAAGGCTGCCAGGGCTTCAACCAAACGTTCTGTCTGTTGCTATCATTTGAATAAAAGATTTTGTTTTGGAATCCGGTCCTAACTCCCGCGTATTTTCCAACGGAACGACTGGTGACGAAGTGTGATCGCTCCTAAAACGCGAGACCTGGAAGGCACACGGCAGAAAAGAATTCCATGACTAAAATAATGGCTGAGAATAACTGCCGCCGCCCGCGCCCTTCAAATCCCAACAAAGAGGATTGGGGCATTACGTAGACCGTTTCCTGAATTGTTCTTAGAGAGCAATGAGATGGAAGAGTATCTCAGAACCAAGCAGAAGAGGGCTGTCTTCCCTAACGCATTGTGAGACGCAAACCATTTTTTTAAAATGGCCAAAGCATTGGCGAAGCCCAGAGACTGGAAACAAATGAGGCCTGGTCTGGAACTTCACGGCAAATGTTAAAGGCCGCACTATGCACCAAGTAGTGTCAAATCTCACAAAGCAGCACGAGTTCTACAAAAGGGATCAGAAGGAGGCGAAACATGCGCTGACTTGTGGCAGCTCTTCCGACAACTGGGGGGAGCTTGGCGAATCCTGAACTTAGACGAAGCCATGCGCGATCGAGTTGTCTGGTCTGAGAGACTCTAAACTTACAAAGTAAGCTACTATAAACCAAAGCATTTACAGTGGTGAAGGCAATCAAGCAGAACCAGCTGCGTGCAGAAGCCGGAAAAAGGTCAGGCGCTCGACACGGAGAAAACTAATGAACTGCCGAATCAACTGACGCACGATGAACCCCACCCAGGGGAAAGAAGCAAGCTTCCCCACCAAAACTCATCACGAAAGAAATTCGACAGTCCATCTGAAACAGGAAGATGAGGTGGAGAGGTCATCGCCTGTGAGCCAACAAAAAAGCCCGAAAAAAGAAAATTGGCGGAATGCGCTGGGCTGTGGGGGAACCACCCTCGAGCCGATTGCAGATTCCGCTTGATGCCATATGCCGACAGCTTGCAAGAAGAGTGGGACACATCGGAAAAAAGTCTGCAGGAATCGAAAAATAACCATAGCCCAAACAGACGGGCAGTAATGCCACACTAACCAAGGCGAAGCAAAGCACAGCCGAAAAGAAATGGGAAGCGCAACAGATGAACCCTAGCAACCGAGAAAAGACCCGCATCTAAACTGTCACTATTGGAAGCGCCCAGGAAGACCGAAAGCGGAAGAAAGTCAAAATTTGAGTTGTAAAAATTGAAGGAAGCCCTGCGATGATGGAAGTCGACTCAGGATCCTTCCTGTCAAATGGTGCTTGGAACACAATTAGAGAGCGGCTGGTTCCAACATCAAATTAAAAGAGTAGCCACAACCGACTGGGGAGAGAGCCTGATACTAAGAGTTCCAGGACGTCCTTCAATGGCAGCCGTTAGGCAGGTACCGGGGGGGACCCGCAATTTCCTTTAGTTTAGAACGCCTCAGGTAGCACCTAGAAGTTAAAAGCCTGACAAGTCCCTTTGCTTTAAAGGCCAAAATTGATGAACAATTAAATAAAGTTAATTGAGCAAGGGTCATAGAACCAATTGACCATGCCTAGATGGGGAGACACGCAATAGTGACACCTGTTAAACCTGGAAGGGTCGGTACGCATGCTGCAAGAGACTACAAGGCTTACCTGAACCATGCATGCAGCAAAGTTGCATACTTGTACCAATCGTGGCAACATTTTACTGCACTCCTAGGCGGAGGAAAAGTTTTTTGCCAAGGCTTGATTTAGCCCAGGCAATAATGCACAGCTTCCAGTAGACCGCATAACAAGCCGAGGCAAGCAGACAATAGTAACTCACAGAGGGGCATTCAGAATGTAACAGACTTCAATTTGGAGGAGTCGTTGCCTCCCAGGCGTTCTTCCCAAAGCCTCATGGAATTTGCCTACTAACGGAATTAAGGGGGTCGTGCCATTTTTGATGACGTCCAATTCGGCTAAAAACACGACGCCAATTAGTAGAAAAGACTGAAAGAAGTACTAACCAAAATTTAGAGAATCTGGCCTGAAAGTCAAAAAAGAAAAATGCCTGTTTTAATGATGTCGTGTCACAATCTTTTGAGGTTATTTAATTGACGTGAGGGTATACACCCTACAGAAAAAAAGTCAAGGCTATTAGAGATGCACCACACCCAAAAACAAAACGGACATTCCAAGCATTTTGGGTCTATAACTTCTATAACGTATTCCTCCCCCAACAAGCAAATGATAAGCAGAACCATTACATCGTTTTATTGGATAAGAAACTAGTTGGAACTGGGGGCTATAAAGAATAAAAAAGCATCCCGGCATAAAAAAATCTATTAAACCTCAACACGGTTCTTATTCAGTTGTAACTAACACATTCATGTTGAACGGTCACTCTTGTGACGCCTCACATTGGATCGGTGCATTCTGAGACCACAAGACTGTCCTGACCGGAAAAGAGGCAACGCCATCGCCTTTACTGTTGAAAACACTTTCTAAAGCAGAAGCGCAACTGATAGTCAACTAGACAGAGAAGCCTGGCAAGTTAAACGTTTCACGAGTACCTCTATGGGAGAACATTTTCAATTATTAACGGACCATAACCACTACCTAGGAATTTTGGCGGGAAAACAAACCCAACACCGACATTTTATCTGCCTCGAATGACTAAATGGTCAGAATTCCTAGCAGCGTACTCCTACATTTGATACATCGACTGGGGAAAGCAGACACTCTGCCCATGGGAGAGCATGTAAGTCGAACGACCTCCGGCAATGACGGAGGAAGACCGGCGGCCAAAATTACTCACCTGCAGATAGAAACCTGGCCCCTGAGCTACCAATATCTGCACCATGATGTCGCCAGAGCAACCGCTAAAGACGCCAGGTGAACTTGCCCGCATTTTTAAATTGGGTAAGGTAAGAGTTGCCGGAAAATCAAAAAAACTGAAAAACTTTTAAACCTTTCCGGGACCAACTGCACGTGTCGAATACAAAAAGTATGTTTATTGTGGAATGATCAGGTGGTAATCCTCAAAATTTACAAAACAAGAGTGTTGGGTATGGCTTCATGAAGGTCCACATCAGGCATCGTGACAAATGAAAAGCCTGGCTAGGAGCTATGTCGGTGGCCTGAACATGAGTACTGGGTTGCCACATGCAATAAATGCCAGAAAACCAGGCATTCACACCACAAGCTGCTATAAGGGGATTGGGAGAACCCCACGAGGCCCCTGGTCCTCGGATCCATGTTGATTTGCGGGTCCGACCAGGGGGCATACCTTCTTGATTGTTGTAGATGCATACACGAATTGTTAGAAGTTTGCAGTAATGCCATCTTATCAACAACCGATGCCGTTATAAAAAAGCTAAACAAGCTATTTTCGCAACCCATTGGGTTGGTGCCGGACGTCCTAGTGTCCAACAATGGGCCCACACTGACCTTATACAATTTTGAACAATATCTAGCCTCCTTAGGCATACGCCACGCACATAAAGCGGCCGCCAGCCCTGGTGGCAAATGGTAGGGCTGAGAGAATGGTCAGGTTTACAAGGGGGTTTGGAGAAAAATGGACCCAGGGGATGTCCAGGACAAAGTGGACCGTTTACTTACCCCTAACATATCACCCCGAAGCACTGTGGCTAACCAAAAGCCCAGTAGAATTACTAATGGGGAGAAAAACTTGATCATATTTGCATAGGTTACATCCAATTATAACCTTTGAAACCCCCCGACTCCTCAGCCGTTTCCCGGACGTTTGATTCGGCGACCTAGTCTATGCAAAGAACTTTACGGGTTACGCCTTCATGGCTTCCAGCCATAATCACACAAATAACAGGCCCCCGGTCTAACTAACGTCTAACCGTGGTGATGGCAGGAATGGAAGCGGCACAATAGACCAGCTTTGTTCCCGAAAATATCGAACGAAATGATGGACGTGCAACCTCCAGCAATTAAAAAATATCGAGACATAAACCATAGGGGGGTGGGGGAAATACAAAGAAAATAAGACTGAAGGAAAAAACGAAAGGTTGAAATTAACACGCCAGAACATCTAACGCAATCAAAAAGAGCAAAAGAACACTTACGGTTAGATGAACTGGCAGAAATATATCGCACTGGGTAGAGGAACCCATCCTTGGAGGGGCCAGAAAAGTCACTCAACCTGCCGGAGAACCAGAAGGGTAGAGGGGCAAAACCACACTGGCCTCTGCAAACTCAGCGGTAGCAACCGCGTTGCTAACTCATATCGCCTTGCCAGGCGGTTCCATGGAGAAGAGCCAGAAGAAGACATGCGATCCGTCCGAACCGTCTCGAAGTCTTGTCAGCAAGAATGAACCATGCAAATCAAGTAGAGTCTGGGCCAGATACTCATAACAAGGAAACCTCCAGGTAAAGCTGTAGCTTATTGCCAAAAGCCCTTTAAGGGCATAAATCATCCAGCAAGCGTAGACGCAAGCCTGGAACTGCAGGAACAGCCTAAGAAGTTTTGCCCCTGGGAGTCTGACAAACCATCAGAATAAAGCTCAAATTCAAAATCCAAAGAGAGTTAAAACCCAGGCACTCTCAGCACCGTCAGTGCCTTTTTTCTTGATCTTCTCAGCCTTGAAGCATGGTGACCAATCCTTCTCTGGAACTCCAGGCATGTGAATCCTGTCCACCATTAACCTTCCAAGCAGCCTCCATGTTTCCAGTGTCTTTTTCTCCACTTGGAACTGAACCCAGAAGGATATTTCTTTCAATACAAGCAAGCACTGTTGAGACGACCCAATCTCCTCATGCGAAAGTTTAGTGAACACATCATTTCAGCACAGAATGAAAGCAAAACCAGCTCTGACTAATTCGACGGCCATTCAATATTCAACGTGTGTTATAAAATTATAAATTGTATTTAAAATTTTTCAATACATCGTTCATTGCTCTTAATATGCTATGGTGTTTCAAGAAATTGTTAAAATCTAAAGAATAACTCAGCATAAATCATAAAATAAGATTAAACATTGCAGTAAATTCTATCCATTGAACAAATATTTAACAGATACTTTAGCACCAGAAAATTGAGAACTGATGGTGAGAGAAAGACAACATTTAGATGTGATACAAGGCCCTATATAAAATTAGCAGTTTATTATGCTTAATGGGGCAAATGCTTTTACAATGCAAACAAAAAAAAATTGCAATGTTAAATGTCTACTTTCTTACCCTAAATCACAACCTTATCAATGTGAAAAAATCTGGAACAAAATAGATTAGCCCTTTTAACATATCCTGATCCCTTCCAGTAGGTTCCAACTGAGAGAGATAACACTCCCCCAAAATATGATTGGAAAAATCACTTCCTTCTTCATAACAGCTGTATATAAAGATCACAGATAGTCTAACTAGGTGACAAGCAGAGTAAAAACTCTAATCTTAGAACCTAGCTGGAAGCCACAAGGCACTAACATGACTTTCTCTGCAGAAAATTTAATTAATCTGTCAGCGAGCACACGGGGAACCTTGAAACTTGAATGTTTGCTAGAAGCTTAATTAATGTTCATCCAGGAAATAATAGCTCAATGGCTAACATGCCATTTATGTTTATATGCAAAAAAAAAGGGAGGATGGCAACAATTCCAATGTTTTCTCAACTGAAAAGTAAGCTTATCAGGTTGACTTTGTTCGCACATTTCCCAAATCAGCAAATCTGGTGCCCTAGCTTACTGACAAATCCTGTTTCGCAGGATTAAAAAAAAAAGGTAAATCTCCTTTCAGTTGAGCTCAATTTTTATGTCTCAAATTTTTATCGCTGCTCATATCATCAAAAGCAACTTTGGGTAGCACATAAAAATGAGATTAAAAAATAGTTTAACAATGTCTAGTAGCTTCATG
Source organism: Laticauda laticaudata (assembly GCA_004320025.1). NCBI lineage: Eukaryota > Metazoa > Chordata > Lepidosauria > Squamata > Elapidae > Laticauda > Laticauda laticaudata. The sequence goes on from BHFT01000487.1 coordinate 96,856, forward strand.
GACACTTCCATTAGATATCTGGTTGACATTTGGTTCTTTCTTCTGGAATATTTTCCCAATGTCCCTGTCTCACCTCTAACCTGGTAATTTTTCATCCAAATGTCCCAAAGGTGCTTTTGCAGGAGGCAACTGGATTTTCTTTTCTTTTCTTTTGAAGACGTTTCGCTTCTCATCCAAGAAGCTGCTTCAGCTCTGACAGGACGGTGGGCAATGGAAAGATTTAGGAAGGATCTCCACTGTCCTGTCAGAGCTGAAGAAGCTGGATGAGAAGCGAAACGTCTTCAAAAGAAAAAACAAGAAAATCCAGTTGCCTCCTGAAAAAGCACCTTTGGGACAACCGTGACTTAGATGACTGAGAATCTCTACAGACTTCCCATCCAAATATTTACCAAGTCCTTCTTCACATTTATTTAACAGATTTAACAGATAATCAGAGTTGGAAGGGACCTTATAGGTCATCTAGTCCAACTTCCCAAGCAAGTGGGAGACTCTATACCATTTCTGACAAATGGCAGTCCAATCTACTCTTGAAGGTCTCAACTTCCGAGTGAAACTTCTGTTCCATTGGTTGATGGTTCTCATTTTCAGAAAGTTTCTCCTTATTTCCAGGTTGAATCTCTCCTTGATCAGTTTCCACCCATTATTCCTTGTCTGGCCTACAGGTGCTTTAGAAAATAGCTTGACCCCATACTCCCTGTGGCAGTACCTCAAATATTGGAAGACTGCTATCATGTCTCCCCTGGTCCTTTTTTCACTAGTCTAGCCAAGCCCAGTTCCTGTAATCATTCTACGTATGTTTTAGAATCTGCCATGGCCAAGTAGATGTTACTACCTCCTATTTGGTCATTCATGAAAAGAAGGAGAAAGATATGAGTCAGATGGCACAGAGTAATCCTACACATTTCGGAAAACTGTTTGACACTGGGAGACAACAATGGCCTCCGAACTATTGTCACATATCCAGATAATTTGGACACATACTCCCTTAGTCTGTTGAAATAAAAGTTTCTCTGAACATGCCAAGTTCAATTCCCATGATGGTGAACCTATGACACGCATGCCGGGAGTCGCATGCAGAGCCACTTCTGCCAGCACATGAGAGGTTGCCTGCCAGACAGCTTATTGTCAGGTATCTGCAGCGCATGCTCAGGAGGAGATGCACACGTGGGAAACGTGCACACATGCACAGAGGCTTGTGGCAGGTTGTGTGTACATGCACAGAGGCATGCCGTGCATGCGCAGGAAGGCAGGGGAATCACGTACGTATTGCATCACGGGTGCAGGCACGTGAGTGTGCAAGCATGTGCACATGCACACACTTTTGACACGCAATGTGGAAAAGGTTAGCCATCACCGTTCTATTCTATCCCCCTTTCATCACTTTCTTGTGCTGTACAATACAAAGAAAGGAATGTATTTCTATCACAATTATGAATGGCTGAGAATGGATCTACAAGATCTCCCCACCAGGGGTGTGATTAAAAATTTTTAACAACCGGTTCTGTGGGTGTGGCTTAGGTGGTGGGCATGGCTTAGGTGGTCATGTGACTGGGTGGACATGGCTTGGTGGTCATGTGACTGGTTGGGTGTGGCCAACTCAATATCACATTGAGGCATGCATCTCCTCACCTGGCCTCTCATGACTGTGGTGATGCTGCAGCAGTAGTGTGAAAAACGGTCATAAGTCACTTTTTTCAGTGCCATTGTAACTTTGAATGGTCACTCCACACAAGCAAAGTANTGTTTCCTTCCTGCCTTCCTTACAGGATTAGGCCAGTAATTTCTTCTAACATCTAGTTCTTCAAACTGCTTAGAATGTTAACAACCAGTTCTAGCGAAAAGGTGCGAACTGGTAGAATCCCACCCCTGCTCCCTCCCTATACAGTTCTGTGACATTTTTTTTTAAACACGCAACCAATTTTTCAATGAAGGTAGTCCTCGACTTGTGACCATTCATTCAGTGATGATTCAAAGTTACAAAGCCACCGAAATAGGGACTTAGGATCATTTATCACACTTATAACCATTGCTACATCCTCACAGTCATGTGATCAAAATGCAGAGCAACTGGTTCATATTTATGACAGTTGGGAACGTCCTAATGGTCGTGTGATCCCCTTTTGCAACCATCTGGCAAGTAAGGTCAATGGGGGAGCCAGATTCACTTAACAACCATGTTACTAATGTAACAATTGCAGTGATTCACTTAACAAATGTTGGAAGAAAAGTTGTAAAATGGGCTAAATTTCATTTAATAACTGTCTTGCTTAACAACAGAAATGTGGGGCACAAATGTGTGGTTGTAACTCAAGGACTACCTGTATGAACTGCTGATATTCATTCCCTACAGTTTGTTTTTATATTTTGGGCAAATCTATGACACAACAGATTTCTTTTTAATGCAGATATTTGAAAAAAAGAAACAAGTGAGACAAAAATTAAACTTTGGTTCAGGGCACTTTTGAAATGAAAGCATACAAAGGGGAGAATGAGAAACTTCTTTTTCACATGAGATCAGGAAAAAAGCGTATTTTTGTTGTATCTGTTTAAAACAGTATTTCACCACTTTGACAATCTGAAGTTGTACAGGCTTCAACTGCCAGAGTTCCCCAGCCAGGCATGCTGCCTGGGGAATTCTGGGATTAGAAGTCCACGTATCTTTAAGTTGGCAACATTAAAATAACAAGAAACATCAAAAAAGACCGTAACAAGCAACTTTAAGTAGTTCAGACAATGAATTCCGGAGAACTGTTCTCACAGGGGGTTTGTTAGACTTTGTGGGGGGGTACTTTTTTTTAGGTAAAGGGGCCACTTTTGTGATTCAGTCCTGGCCAATTTGCCCACTGTGATCCTTGATCCCCTCCTCCCTCTCCTACCCCCCAAAAACCAAACCAACTCTTAATCCCTTCAAAAGATTCTCCACAGGTGGTTTAATTTAGTGTGTTGTAAAGTCACTTAATAACTTTGATTATAGCTCTCTAGGGCTGAAAATTTGAGGCTCTCCTGATGTTATTTAACTACTGTTTCCAACCTCCTAACTATTGGCTGGAGCTATTGGATTCTGTAGTTTAACAACAAATTCCTTATCCATAAGGAAATTCCTTATCTTTTTTTAAATTAAAAATAAACTTTATTAAACATTATACATATATATATATATATATGTGTGTGTGTGTGTGTGTGTGTGTGTGT